>KZ062964.1:57563-71951 GCA_002091835.1 Anopheles maculatus
CTCTTTCCCATTCAAAAGAAATGCATTTAACAATAGAAACTATCAACCAAATTATAATCGTTATAACAATTGTAATCGGTATAACAGGTTATCAACTCCTCATAGACAACAAAACTACAATAGAAATTACAGACATGAAAGTCAAAACAATAGGCATAACAACCGGACAACAAATAATCCACTACAAAACTCATTTAATACATCACAAAGAGTATTAACCACAGAAACAAAAGAAATCGAAGAACCAAATTTTTTAGGCCAACCTCGGCAGCCATAGAATGACTGCCTGTATTCACAATTAATAAATCATGCACAAATTTCGGACTCCTTTCCGGGCATCCAGCGAGGCAGGACGTGCGCGGCAGCTGTGGCATGTTTTAATGTATGTGTGCGTGTTAATCATTTTCATGTAATAAAGTTAAGTTTTATTTGTACTTGTTTGTATCGCGTGTGTTTTTTATAAGTGTTAAGTGTAGTGCACAGTTGAATACACAACAAATACCATTGCTAAAATCGAAGGAGACGTCAGTCGGCTCTCTCGTGAAGAACGTATCAAACGTTTTTTCTACAGAGAATTTGTTCGTCCTCATGTCAAATTTCACGACTTCACGTCAGTGGAAACTAACACCACGTTTAGAAGGCATTCAACTCGATGATTCCTTAGATAAGGATTTTCTGAATATGAAGATCGATTTATTATGAAATTATGAAAATCGTTCACGTAGAGGACACTGGTACCTTGGACAATAGCAATTCATTAGAAATTACTCCCGCTAAGCCAGCTACTGTTTCTTTGCAGCATCCTGAAGATATAGGTGGTAAGTACATATTTCAATATTATAATAAAAACTGACCATTTTCTATTCTAATGATAAATGCATTTTTAATCAATACGGCCAGGCCGTTCTAACAGAATAAAACAAAAATAAATAAATGCATTTTGTAGCAGAGCAGTTCGTTCTCATAAATGATCATGAAGGAGATCAAATAAGTATATTTTACAGCGAAAATGTTCTGCTGGACGCAACAAACCAATCTCAAGCCACTTTGAGACGATGGGTTTCCGATGTGTTAAAAATACCGCCTACGCCTTGTCGAGGTACTACACATCGTAAATACAAAAGACCGTTTCACCCTGTCTTGACACCAGGAGAGCGTATGGAGGCAATACGTGAACAAAAAGAGAAAGAGGTTATGCTAAAGAAAAGGAAGGCCGAGGAACGTCAAGAAGCCAAAGAGAAACGAGAAGAAGCAAAACGAGCTAGAATCAAGAAAAGAGTGCGAAAAAGAAACAAGGAAATTGGAAGAAAGCCAAAGGAATGATTAAAAAGGAGGTTGATGTGATTCGCAATTGATATGGATATGATGTTGTGGATATTGACGTTAAACTGAAACTCATACATGTAATTTTGGGCAATTTTTTTTAATTTTATACTTAAAAAATCTTACAAATTAAAAACTAATTTCATTGTTCGTAACTTTTACTCTATCAATTGTAATTTATTACCGTTTGTGTCCTGTGTTCCGTGGGACATAACGCTTATATATGCCTACGATGTGTCAAGGCCGTGCGGAGATGTACAACAAACCCGGAAGTGCTGCATGTGTTTTTGTTGGCCTCACTACGAAGGAATTTGCAGCTGGCAGAATGGACGGAACTAGCCACAAAGGGTCGATAGTCCATCGAGCATCACAGCTACGAGAATATACATATGTAACTCCTTTATCGACAGCTATTCGTCTTACTTTAAGATTTACATTCATGTTTCCCTCCATCATATGACAGTCACAGTCATGTCATTTGACACGATGACATTTTCAAGGTGCATTCTTTTGACATGCATCATGCATCATGCATGCATGACCCGGCTGGAGTAACCGCTATGCAGAGAATCGAGAGGGTTCAGAGGAAATTTACGCGTATCGCTGTCCGTAGATTTCTACACGGTTACTCTGCTCCTGTGCCCTCTTATTCTCTCCGCTGTCGATTGTTGGGACTATCAGAAATGAAGTCCCGTCATTCGCAAGCGCAGTCTTACTTCATCGCCTGTTTGCTTTCTTCCGAGATTGATGCCCCTTTTCTTCTTTCCTCATTACCCCTTTATACTCCATCTCGGAGACTTCGTGATAGACCACCCATTTATATCCCTCCTCGTCGTTCTGTTTTTGGTCAGAATGATCCATGGCTAAGAGCATGTTCGGAATTTAACCGCGTACACCATCTTTTTGACTACAATCTCCCAGTGTCATCCTTTAGGTCCCGACTTTCTGACTCCTCGTGAACCCCAACCTCTTTCCTACACCTATTTCCTTCTCCTAACCCTCCTCCTTAGAATGTAATTAGGATAACATTGTTAAACCCATAGAGGCGGACAATATTAATTAATTAAATAAAATAAATAAATAAATAAAATAAATTCTGTATGAATCGTGAATTTTCTCATGTGTCAAATGTCGATCTACAAAGCAGACAGTGCGAAATCATTTGTTCCACTTCACTTTTTGTTTGTGTCATTCATACCACTAGCATTGTTACCGGACGAATCTTCTTAAAACGAGGATGGCGAATAACGTGAAGAAAGATATTTAGTGAAGAAAACGATAAATTCATATCGCAACAGTCGTATTACATTAACGAAATATGACAAGCAGATCGGTTGGGAAACGAAATCTACGCGATATATTGATGGAGAGCTGCGTTTCTTTGGAAAATGGGCACATGGTGTGCACCATAGATACAGTAAATGGCTGCAAATACCGTCAAAAGAGCGAAAAAAACGATCTGGGTAACTTTATCCGGCACATTCGATCAGTGCACCCAGAATTGGCAAAATCCCGTGGAATTCTGCAAGAGGAAGCTGAAGTTCCATCCAAGAAAAAAAAAATTACAAAAGTGTCAGTAGCGATTGATCGACAAATGCTACTAGAAGGCATGATAAAGTTAATCTGTCTGCATAATCTTCCTATGCTCTGTGTAGAATGAGAAGGTTTGGCTATAATTCTTCAACCCTTATTTGATGCGTTGAAAATACAACTGAATCGTCAAAATCTTGTTTCCCATCTGGAAGCTGCTGCAGGGAAAGTCCGGTCTGAAATATCCTCGATTGTTAAAAGCAAACTGCTTTGTTTGAAAATTGACAGTGCGACCCGGCCCGGACGCCACTCTCTTTTTGTATTATTGCAAATGGTACAACTCAGTAGCCATTGCTAATGATTGGTAGAAGTAGTTCGATGAATAAAGGTGCAACTTTATTTTTGTTTTGCACGTTAATCTAACATGCAGAAGACAGTCGAGCCTGTTAAACGTCAGAACCTATAGAGGAGCCAACATCGATTCCGATCACTACCTGGTTGGCCTAGCGATGCGTTTCAGAATCGTCCGCCCCCGCGCCAATGGGGGTGAAACTGTAGCGTCCACGCTAATAGCGATAAAAAGGAGCTCGCCAACATTTCATCGATAGAAGATAGAATTAGGTTTCAGGTATAAAAGGAGCAACACTCCTCAGGCACAGATCAGAAGGTTTTGGCAAGCCACCCAGGACGCATCTCCTCGCTAAATAAAAGAAGACAACAACACTTCAAAACTAACACGCAGGCTCGCCTCAACACGGACTCCCTAAAAGACAGTCATGTCCAACAGGCTTTCGAAGCCGCTTTAGGTGAGGCTCTACTACCAACAAACGAATACATAACTACGAGCGAACGGTGGAACGCTCTAAAAACGAAGATAATCAACTGTGCCAAAACCACACTCCCACCACGTCGGGACAACACCAGATCTGGCTGGTTCGACGATGAATGTAGAAAAGTGACCGAAAGTAAGAACTGTGCATACCGAGCAATGCAACAGCGGCATAGAACGCGGGCATGCGCAGAGGAATATTCACGGCTCAGACGAGAGGAAAAAAGAGTTCACCGCACCAAAAAACAAATATGGGAAGACCAACGAGTGCGGGAACTCCAAGAACTAACAGTGCGATTCGGACCAGGAAGAAAGTTTTACCAAGAGATAGCAGGCCACCGAAACAACTTTAGACCTAAGGTGACCTGCTGTCGAGATAAGGATGGAAATCTGGTCAGTTACCAGCCAGATGTCCTCTCGCGATGGGCTCAGCACTTTGATGTATTATTAAATGATCAGTTCAACGAACAGCTAGAGGCTCCACTAGCAGATGATATCATGCTACTGCAACCTAGCATTGAAGACACACGAAAGGCCATCCGTCGGCTCAAGAACAACAAGGCACCAGGTACCGACGGAATAGAAACCAAGCTGATCAAAAACGGAGGTGCAGTACTCGAACAGGAAATTCATCAAATCATTACTGAGGTATGGGATAGCGAATCGATGCCTTGTGATTGGAATCTAGGAATCATCTACCCCATATACAAGAAGGGAGATAGGCTAGAGTGCAGCAACTACAGGGGTATTACGGTGCTGAATACCGCCTACAAGATTCTCTCACTGGTTATACAAGATAGACTTGTCCCATTCGTTGAAGAGATAGTTGGAAACTATCAAAGAGGATTCCGAAATGGAAAATCAATCACTGACCAGACGTCAGGAGGAAAATCAACCACTGAGCAGATATTCACCATGCGGCAAATCTTGGAGAAGATGGCAGAACAACAGCTACACTCCTACCATCTCTTCATTGATTTTAAAGCCGCATACAATAGCATAGCCAGGGTAAAACTATACGACGCAATGAGCTTACCAGGCTTGTACGTATGACAATGAGAACGGCGCCGGACGACCAAGCTCGTAAAGTCCTTTTAGGCCGTCCACATAGACAGAGGAGACGTGGTAGGCCCAAACTGAGATGGAGTGATGGCGTTGATGCGTCCAATATCCATGACCATGAGCGGTATCGAGGATTGTTGCAGCAGGCCAAAACCGCGAAGAGGTTGTAGCGCCTGATAAGTAAGTAAGTAAGTACAATTTTATAGCCCACTACAAAAGGATATCGTTATTTACACCATAGGTAATATGTTTTCATTGTTAATCAAAGCCAGTAGATCTCATAATTTAAAATATAATAATACAAAATATTTTCAACAGGAATGCTTGAACTAAACAATGGACACAAGGGAATATTTTTGAAAACAAAGACTTTGGAAATCCTCGCACAGAATGATGTTTCATTGGATCAGATTTTCACGGTTACATGTGATAACGGAGCGAACATGATTGCAGCTGTGAAGGAGGTACAATCTGATCTTCATACATTTTCCAACTCGCCTCCGGAAGACGATACCAATTCGGTTCCAAAAGAACCGTCAAAAATGTTAACAATCAACAACTCTGATTGGGTTATAAGAATAAACGGACGGTTTCAGCATGCAGCAGTGGCACCTGACACTAAACAACTCATTGTAATCCCGAAGAAATAACCACAGGCGAACATGTTGGCCGAGTATTACTATCGTAAGTTCTTCCACGCTGGCCTGCAAATGATGCTAACAGCAATTAGACAGCGATTTTAAATCGCTAGTGAAACAGATATATCGTCAATGGTTACGCTGCTTTAAGAGTCAACCAAAGGCAGTAATCCAACTGATGGCAAATCTACCAGTAAAGAGACTAACCGAAACAAAGCCAACAGTAAAGATTGCATGAAAGTCCTACCAACGCAATTTTGATATAGCATCGAGTTCAGGATTGAGTGAAGTAGCATAAATGAAAAATAGTTTAAAAAATGAATTTTTAGGTGGTCGAGTATGTTTGAGCCGATCATTTAGACTAGGGGTGTCCAAGCTACGACCTTTAGCTTAAATTTTAATTTTGATTCCGATGGATGATTTTGGTTCTCACTTCATTGCTATACTTTCCATGGTATTCTCACCGTCGATAGCTCCGGAGCTGTGTTCATTATAGATAATGCCATTTGGCGTTCATGGCAGTGCCGTTTATAACCCCAGATTCATTTTGAACCTTCGTTGTCTTTTTAAGTTGTTGAAATTCGTAAATTGGCTTATGATTGCATTGTTTTGTCAAGTGTTCTATTGCTAGTGTCGCAATAATGAACTACATCCATTTTCCTCCGTTTGCTATGGAAACGACGGAGCTAGAAAATCACAAAAAGTTTCGGTTGAATTTCGATCCACTGGAGTTCTCCGATGCGGCGTAAGTTAGTTAACAAAATTAACATTTCATTGAAAGTTCAATGCAGTTTCATTTTATGTTTTAGGTTTGTGCAAAACTTCCGAATTTCGAAGGAAGTTTTTCTATATATGTTAGAAAGTCTAGGGTCTTGTCTCGAGCCTATTCTTGGATGCGGCACAACACCGAAGCAAAGACTAGAGGCTGCTGCGATTTTTTGTAGAAGGTCGATACAAACATGGAATGGGCAAAAATTACCATGTAGCAATAGCGCAATCCACGGTCTCGAAAACGCTTACGCAAGTTCTGCCTAACTTTGCTCACTGACTGGACATCACTAGAGATGACTGGTGAAGAAAAACGGACAGCAAAGGAATATTTCCTGCGGAAAAAAGGCATTCCGGATGTGACAATGTTGATGGAACACACGTGAAAAAAATAACACATTTTTCGACCGCTCCCGTTTATGAATCGGATTATTTTTTAGCATCACATTTCTTATTTAGAACATTTACTTTTCCGTATCATGCTGTATTATTAAATTTAAGATTATGAATGAATATTAATCGCATTATAGCCTGTTTAGATTAGTGTAGCTTCGTTTGTTGTGTCTCTTCTATGTTTTTTGATTTTCCACGTTTATAGTTGTATGTTCTACACGGTAACACCGAAGTGCGCCAGTTGCTTTTCGGGCCTCAGATGGTGGCAGAACTTCCCATTTGAAGTCCTTGAGGTTGTAGCTGACGGCCTCTTCGTCGTCAGAATGCTTGCATTCGATTCTCTGGTAACCCAACAAATTTATCCTTTATCTCGGATGCAGGTGTTCCGCCGACGACTGGGTCGCTGTTTACAACATCAGAATGTAGATCTCAGATCGCCGACCGTTCCAAACGATGAGGATGCCGACAACTTCTCGCTGGAAAACTGCGGCAAGTTCGCGCAGTACCAGAAGCCAGCCAGCGCCAACCCACCAGGAGGACTATGAGGACCAGGAAGACCCACCCTGCAGCCTACTCTACCGGGCACGCTCGGTATAAGATACACTTCAACGGTGGGAGAAGGAAATGTCTCCCACCCATATAGTATATAAATTTTAGAAATGTAGTTACGCTGACCGACTAAGCTGCGCGACACCTAAACGCGTATGCACAAAAGCCAGACGGCGCATCAGATGACAGACAGCGCTTCGGATGCCAGACAGCGCTCCGGATACGGGACAGTGCCCCACGTCATCGGATGTCGCCCTCGCGTGTTCACTGGTTAGGGTTACAGCTAGGGCCAGGTAGGGATAGCGTCGATTACAATAAGTTGATTTGAATATGTGAGTCTTAAGCTGGACTCGAAAGAGTGATGTTTGTTTAACAATAAAACACCAACAACATAATTATATGTAATGTTAGATTTAAGAATAGATTTAAGATATACGGCCTGGCCGTAAGTGCGAGTAAGGGAGAGCCGAAGGATGGGAATTTTTCCTTGTGGTTAGAGATAGAAATGGAAAAGTTGTGATTGAAGAGGAAGGAGTTGGAGGTGCAGAAACGCGGACTCGCGTTACGCGAAGCAACGTTCCTGCTGTAAATCTAACACTCGAGAAGAAAATGGAGATGCAACCGGAGGTCATCGACATTGTAGTATCGGCTACAGGATGGCGTCTGTACCACCAGCCGTCGAACAGCAAACAGCAATCGCGAGCCCTATGATCCATCGTGATTATGCCGAGTGGAGAAAGTTCACGATCGACCGATCGTACTAGTTGGGGAATCCGCCGAAGATTTCTCAAACTCGATACGGCGACGTTATGAGTGCAAGTGGAAAACCAGGCACGTCGCAGTTCATAACTAGGAAGGATTTTGACGTTACCATGCTGAACGAAAGCGAAAGAGTGGCCGCTCTTTATAACGTCCTTTGAGTCGTCGACCGATTTGTGTGGATTTAGCGAGCAAGAGAATCTCCTGCGGTTACAGAAGGCGTGGTGCGGCGAAGCGTTAGAGGCTGGAGACCACTACCTGGTCCTACCAACGGGCCTCGAGTTGGCCATGAAAACACTTCGAAAGCAATTCGGTCGTCCAGAGTTGATCGTGGAGGATTTCATAGGGAAGGTGCGGCGAATGCCACCCCCGCAACAGGAACAGGTGGAAACGTTGCAACGCTTCGGATTGGCTGTTCGAAAACTATGTGCTACTATTGAGCTGTCCGAGTCACATGGCTACATGTACAACGTAGCGCTCCTGAACGAGTTTGTGAGTAGGCTACCGTCCAACATGTTTACTAATTGGGCTGTTTACAAACATGCTAGGAACAGTGTCAACTTGTCGGACTTCGGGAACTGGATAGGAGAACTAGCCGATGCGATAGCCGGCGCCAGAGTCCATTCCCTTGGCAGTTGCGAGCCTTACGGGAAGTCCCACAAAAAAAACCATGCTAAGATCCGTCAACAATATTCGCCTCGTTACCTGTGGCCGCCAATGTTCCTCAAGCAGATGTAGCTGCTGCAATCAAAGAGCTGAAGCTTTCTTTTGCTGCTACTACCTAGCGCAGTCTTTATACGCTTCAGATATACTTTAGTGACAGTCTTGACAACGTTGTTCAATAACTCTCTGCAAAAGAAATGCATTCCGCATAGATTGAAATCAGCCTACATGTTTGATGTTCATAAGAAGGCTGACAAAAATAATATTATGAACGATCACGGTATCTCCATGCCATGTGCTTGCAGTAAAATCCAAGAGATTCTTGGATCCAAGAGATAAGGACTCCAAAGGACACTGTATACATAAAACAGTAGAAGGAGAAACCCCCAGATTCAAATGAATCATACAGATCGCTAGTGGGCAGTCTGTTATACGTCGCAGTCCCGGTTCAGCCCTCATTGCTTTGTCGGAAGATGTCGAACCCCACAAATAGAGAATGGACGGAGGCGAAGCGCGTATTACGGTACTTAAAAGGAACTAAGGATCTTCAATTGCACCTTTGGAGCGGAATTGAAAGCCTTAAATGTTACGCGGGCGGTGACTGGGCCGGAAACGAGAGGCGATCGAAAATTGAACTCTGGTTTCCTTATTTAATACGTCGGTGATTTGGTGAGTTGGGGAACGCGAAAACAATCCTGCGTTTCCTTATCTTCCACAGAGGCAGAATTTGTAGCATTATCGGTTTGCTGTCAAGAGCTACTGTGAATACGTAAGTTGCTGAACGACCTGAAGGAAAGCTTCGAGTAGCCAATAACAGTATGGGAGTACAATGAGTCCTGTATAAAGCTGGTGAAATGCGATCGCATCGACAACCGTTCAAAGCATATCGACACCAAACACGCTTTCACCAAGGACTTGCAACAAAAGGGCGTGATCGAACTCCAATACGTACCGACAAAACGAATGGTGGCAGATATTCTTATGAAGCCGCTGGATCGTGTGAAATTGAAGCGACACTTTGAAGCCATTGGCGTGAAGATAGAGGATGCATTCGTTGAGGAGGAGTGTTCGGCTATGTTAGCAACCCGTAGCGCAACGAAGGAAGTGATAGCAATCGAAGCAAGCTGTTAAAATGATATAACTTAGAAATTCAGAATAAATCGTCATAATTTAGAAATATTTATGCCTGTATATGATACTGTCGATTGTGCTATCCTTCAAAACTGTCTGTTCGTCTTCTTTTCTCATGATAGTGTTTTTTCTCATGAGTACTTTGAACCAACACTAACAAATGTTCTGTTGTATCATTCCATAGAAATCTGTATACCAACAATGTATAAACTAGACGAAAATTCTATTCCTCGAACCAATGTGATTCGTGGTTTACGAGTTTTGTTAGATCGTAGCTTAACACTGCAAGAACATTATAAAGTCACTGTTTCTAAAGCGTTCCGTTTGTTTGGTTTCGTTTTACGCAGAGGCAATTATTTAAGGGCCCATATAGCCTAAAATCTTTTTTTGGTGCTATACTGCTATATTATACTATACTATTTTTGGTAAGGTATGAATCCGAAGCCTCCTGAAGGTCAAGAAAGGCTAAATCCTACTTCGGCTCAATACGTTCCGGCGTATAATACGGTTACGGTCTCTACAAATATCTGAGCTTGTATATTCGGAGAAACCCAACCCCTTGGGAAGATAGGTGACATGCCTTAATTGAGCGGAGGATGACAGCTTGCGTCTGTTCTCCTTGTTAGGGGTGGCTGGCTTTCACTTCTGTCTTGGCTTCCTTCGGGACTTTAAATATCTAGGAAGCATAGGTCCTCCGACGAGACAGGAGATAGGGGGAGAGGCCTTGCATACCGGACTCATGCCCTGCCAGGAAGGTCAGCATCCCAGCGGCACGAGGCGTAGAGGAACACAGCGAGCTCGTTGGCTGGATCAAGTGGAGTCAAACCTAAGGGTGATCGCATACAGCCGGGGGTGGAGTAGTGCAGAAATGGACCGTGTTTACTGGATACGAATTGGACACCAGGCCATGTCTATTAAACTCTAGTGGTGAATTCAGCACCGCATCGTTCTGCGTTTACCAAACGTAGAATGATCGGCGCTATCACTAACCGGTAACGGTTAGCAACATAGCCGATTCGGTCGTTTCAGCACCACATAGTTCTGCGTGTACCGAACATAATATCTAATACGATTTCAAGAAGTAGGCCAAGAAAGAACAGTATCTTTCGAATGTCATGAGAAAGTTCTATTGTGCGAGAAAGGTACAATTTCGCGTTCATTCTTTGTGAGAAAGAATCGACAGAATTAATTAATTTAATTAATAGACAGAGTAATTCTTGGAACAACATAAAAAACGGTGCTTGTGTCCTCCATTAACACGCGTTTGCACTGTAAAATGCTGTTCTTCTGATAAGCTTTTATTTGCTTCAAATACGGTTACAAGTGATGCAACATTCGTTGACAATACGTCTAAAACCGTATGAAACAATTAGTTCCTAAAATAAATAACTTGGATTCAGTATTTTACAATATTTAACAATTATATCAGAATCAAAATCCAGCAACTATTATTATCTGTTTCGCTATTCCCGGTGATTGTTTTTATCTTTTGCTGATATTTCAATTAGCACTTATCAAATGTGTGAATTAACCAAGTAGGCTCTCATTTTCATTAATAAGTGGGATTTTCCACTACAAAGGCGTCGACGATATTTTGTGCATGCACTTTTGATGATTATGGTGTGGTGTATCCAAGGCTAGCACTGTTGAATAGAGCCTCTCAGCCCATATTGATACGCTTCAGCCTGCCATTTTATGTTAGCCTACTAACAGTTTCACAAATCGGCACCAAACGATCTCATCCGCATGCATTTTTCCAATGCGGTACACAATATAAAATCTCACAATCTCCTTCCTGTTCTTATTGATATTGTATTTAAGTGCGATAGCATCTACCATCATTTTTGTGCCCGGAACTAATACCATTTCACCCATCTTTTGTATGGGATCGGTAAAAAAATCCATTGCGGATTTTGGAATGTCAAAACATTACATGTAATCGATGGTCATGCACTAATGAAACGCAAAGTGAGCTAGTTGAAAGGTGTCGCAATGCAATGCATCTAATCTTGCTGCCGTAAGAGCGACCGTAAGAGCATCCGTACGCACACTTGATCTGCAAGCACTAGCACGAAAAACTTGATCATGACGGAAGATTGCTACCGTCATTGACACAGGAAGAGTATTCTAGAAGACCACTAGAAGGAAAGCATCTGCTGTTAAGTGTGGTTAAGACCGATCTTTCGAAACTATCGAAGTAGGGATTCACTGCGAAACGACGTAGATTGCCAGCGCTAATACCCGCAAACAACGGAAACCATTTCGAAGGACCAGTAGCGAAATTTTACGATGCCCGATTGCAGCAGCATCATCGCGACACCATCTGCAACCCATATCGAATGACCCAAACTATTTTGCACTTACCTCGGCGCTTTTTCTCATCGGGACATACACTTACGCTGTTCCCACTCCGTCTGATCACACTCAGTTATTGAACACTACGTGATCGGCAAAAGCGGAAGCTGCTGATACAGCGCTTCCGAAAACACTGGCCGCCAGACTATCTAAAAGAAATGGAAAATCATTACCACGTATGAACAAGAGCACACTCAAGAGGTTACTCTGAAAAACGATTGTTACCATCTGCCTGTTGGTCATTAGCCCGTATACAACACACGCATCCTGGAAAGGATTACCCGACGCGGTCCACTCAGCCCGAACGAAATATTGCAAATTACAACAGTTTAGTAAAATTAAACTCTTCCTTACTTTGTTCACCCGACTGGTACATAGCAGAACCATAGGTTACCCAGAAATAGCACATCCGAAAACCCCGATTGTATAGATTTGACATGTTGAAAACGTGATGAAAACGTTCAATTGTCACTTGATCAGACCCGATAATCCGTGGTAGTTATTTTCCTTACCACCAGATGGTGCTGGGGAGCATAGTTAATATCAAGAGAGACAGAGATGAATAATCATGCTGAGAAACTGCATTTAATTTGTTTGCTACAAAAAACCAAAATTTTAAAATGTATTCATAACAAACAGTGGATTAGTGACGCAAAATCAGACAGAGGGTCATTGTTGGATAACTGTCCTAGATAATTTGCTTGTCTTTAAATTACCTTTTAAATATTGTCAATGTTCAACTCACGTGGCACTCGTACTACATGGATTCTGAGGTATACGAATTTGAAAATTCGACAGTACTTACGTAGTTTATTTCGTGAATTTAAACTAAGTTGAAAAAAACGCCACAAACTCGATATACTCGAAATTCTCTTGCCCGTATTATCCGCGTAAATCGGAAAATGACTGTACTTTCAATGGTTGTTTGAACTAACCGTACAACTGCGTTGAAATATTTCACTTGGTTGATGGTGAGAGTGTAACCTGCTCACGGTGTTCCTCTCACCAAGCGTTACGGTGTCCAAGTGAAAGAAATCGTTACTTTTCATCTAAGATCACAGCTACACATACTGAATCGCTTCGTAACGATACTGTGATTGCTTTCCCTCTGTTTCTATGCGCTTGCGGGGATGGAAGCAAGCAAACCAACGGATAAATTATGTTCAATTTCATGAACAATTTCTACAGTAATGTTTTGACTAATGACGAACAACAAGAAATAACGTTTTCTACGGACGGACTAATAATCAATAAATGGCGTTATTTACTGTGATATTTGATATTTCGCAGTATGTGACCCAGGCCCGAATGAGCGAAAAGGCGTTTTCAGATTAAACCAAAATGAGATTCGATGTGTTCTCTCAACATCCATATTTACCATATTATGGTGTTACAGTATCCATCTTAATTTTTACAGCTGAGTCGCTTTGTTCACTGTGGCTTTTGGTGTAACCGAAACAAACAGACCTTTAAAATAGCGTTACGAAGCGTTTGTTATCATATAATATAATAATTTCGAGGTCGCGTTTGTGTAAAAGCACCCTAAGCGAAATGTACCGACGCGAGTGGTACCAGATCAGTTCCGACTTACCATCACGCACATCCACCGTCGGTGTCGCTGTCCAGTGTTCCGGCTTACCAGTGCGTCGTGCATCCATTGTTGGCATCACTCTCCAGTGTTCCAACCCACCATCAGTGCGTCGTGCTATCCATCGTCGGTGTCGCTGTCCAGTGTTCCGGCTTACCAGTGCATCCTGCATCATACCGTTGGTGTCGCTGTCTAGTGCTCCAACCTACACCAGTGCGTCGAGCATTCCACCATTGGTGTAACAGTTCAGTGTTCCGGCTAACCAGTGCGTCGAGCATCCCACCACTGGCATCGCTGTTCATTGTTCCGGCTTACCAGCACGTCGTGCATCTCACCGTTGGCGTCGCTGTTTAGTGCTCCAACCTACACCAGTGCGTCGAGCATTCCACCATTGGTGTAACAGTTCAGTGTTCCGGCTAACCAGTGCGTCGAGCATCCCACCACTGGCATCGCTGTTCATTGTTCCGGCTTACCAGCACGTCGTGCATCTCACCGTTGGTGTCACTCTCTAGTGCTCCAACCTACCACCAGCACGTCGTGCATCTCACCGTTGGTGTCACTCTCTAGTGCTCCAACCTACCACCAGTGCGTCGTGCATCTCATCGTTGGCGTCGTACATCTCACCGTTGGTGTCGCTGTCTAGTGCTCCAACCTACCACCAGTGCGTCGTGCATCTCATCGTTGGCGTCGTACATCTCACCGTTGGTGTCGCTGTCTAGTGCTCCAACCTATCACCAGTGCGTCGTGCATCCTACCGTTGGTGTCGCTGTTTAGTGCTCCAACCTACCACCAGTGCGTCG
>KZ062964.1:73259-90230 GCA_002091835.1 Anopheles maculatus
CACCAGTGCGTCGAGCATTCCACCATTGGTGTAACAGTTCAGTGTTCCGGCTAACCAGTGCGTCGAGCATCCCACCACTGGCATCGCTGTTCATTGTTCCGGCTTACCAGCACGTCGTGCATCTCACCGTTGGTGTCACTCTCTAGTGCTCCAACCTACCACCAGTGCGTCGTGCATCTCATCGCATGCAGGGATCTTGAGCGAAAATGAAAGCTGTCAAATGGACAGCGCATACCACAGTGTGACGAAGACAGTTTGCCGATCAATTGTTTCTGGTTTCGTACACGGGCTCAGTTTTCCCAAGCACGCCTTGCTGCACAAGTCGATAGTTTTTGCACGGTAATCAAGCGAGTTAGTCGAGTGTAAAAGTGTTTGCAGCGTCTCAAGTTGCCGGTGAAGAAGCATCGTTGGGTTAGTTTCATTTCTTGGTATCATTTAATTCCACACACACTCTGCTGTAAATAGTCCAGTGGCATGCCAAATAGATGGGATTTTGTTTAACATGGCGACGTCGATTTGTGTGCATTCCAGAGCGTATGGAGGAAAGATTCCGGATGACATTTTCCTTCCATGTGCACTTTTCACAGGCATCGCGATGAAGGAAAATCTTTTCTATCGATAGCTTCCTAAACATAAGTAGAATGGTGGTTCTGTTTCTGCGGTATCTATGGTCGTGTGTGAGTGGGTTGAAGTTACACAGCAGTAATGCGGTCCGTTTTTTAGTGCGTTTCCAGCAACTTTTCTTTTTAGTGCGTTTCCAGCTTCGGTTTGGTCATTGGCAGGCTGTGCAGCTGCGTGTGAGTAAGCGCCACGCGTGTAAAGAAACAGTGGAGAGTGCATGTGTGTGTGTGTGTGCGTGTGTGTGTGTGTGTGTGCGTGTGTGCGTTGGATGAGTGAGTGAATGATTGGTGTGAAAGGAAGAGAGTCGAAAGAAAGCAGCGGAAGTGGGAAAAGCAAAGAAACTTCTGTGCCCGAAAAGAAAAGTTTCAAAGTTTCAGGTCGGGAAAAGTGTGGTCCTAGACGTTACACGCACAAGGTACTTTTCGTGGGAGGGACAGCATCATTCGCAGATCAGGCCAATTGAACTTGTTGTATCTCTGCGCGAATGCGACAAGTGACGGTGTTGGAATTTTGTCAACTGTTATGCGTGTGTGGAAGGTTATGAGCAGCAGTACACTGATTCAGTTCCTTACTATCAAAAAAGGTTTCACATATTTGTGCAAAACTGCTGCGGCAAACTGCTATTCATAAGTATTTGCGTACGATGCGTATGGTACCCCCCGGAACTACAGTAGCTGACTGAAGCGATAGTATTGGTTAGGATGAAAAATATACATAGAGAAAGAGTTGTAGAGAAAGTTCCAGTGTGATATCTACTTTCTACTAATGCTCAAAGCAGGTTAACGTTTGTGCCGCGTGTGATATTGTGATACATTCACTTCAATTTCCACTAAACTGCACTAGTTTACTGGTGCTATTTGACTGCCCAAACACACATATGGTTGTTAAGGTATGTCTCGGCAGGAAGAACTTTTGCAACTTTTTAGAGAAAGTTTTGTTCACTTTCCTATCTTTGTGCAGCATTTACGCTCCCAATTGCGCTGGTGTAAATTTATAGGCAGTGAATTTCGTGCTAAAATTGTCAGTTGTGTGCTTTTATGGTCCGGGAAAGTGTGAAGAGTTTGGTATGATTCATCATCATCGGCATTTTGTCGGGATTGGGCGTAAGATGGGTAACACACCACACCATAGCAAGCGTTGATGCATATTCCCCCACATGCACACAGCTATGTGTGGTGGTGAAGCTGAGAAGCATGCTACGCTTCAATGTGTGCGTGCAGGCCGCGTGCCTACTCCGTCGTCGTATGTGTAAACGAGATCTGGCCGATGTGTTTCCACAATTGAAACGTTTTTCGTGATAAATCTCCATTTCCCGGCCGCATGTTATTGCAATGTGCCAATTTTTTCAACTTTTATTGTGCTAGCGATGCTTTACAAAGATTAATGATTTTTCTGTTGTTTTTATTTATTCAAAACTTTTGCTTTTGTGTTAGATTAGTGAAACATCAACATTATTATGCATGATGAAAACAGTATGCTCTGCAGAGTAGCAAACCATGTTTTATTTAGTTATACTAATGTGATGGAACTAGGCCCCTATTATCAACAAAAAGTTTGTCTCCTGTACGAGGGTTCGACCTTGCCGCAACTCTAATGCGGATCGAGAAGAACTGTTGTTGTCACCATTTGTTTACCTGTTCAAATTATTACTCACATTACTGCATTGATTAATTTCGAATAATAAAAAGATATGGTTTTTTCGAACCAGGCTCATCATTTCACACAGGCATTCTACTACTGCTACTTGAAACAACAAAAAATCCTTGTTATTTCTTCATTATATAGGACCATTATTATATACTACTTGATACAGAACACAAGATACTTGAAAATTTTTGAACAAAACTGACGAATTCATTTTCTTATTCCATTAACCATTCAATTAATGTGAAATAGGCGCGCTCAAACCCAAACATTATTACAAATGTCTCCTATTTCCTAAAGTTATTACAGACATTGCCATTTTCCAGAGCTTTAAGGAACTTTGAAATCAGACGAATTGAATTAAGACATTTTTTTTACCGTCCAAGAATTCCAGGCACCTGTTTCCGGTTTTTACCGTCCGAATTCCGTCTGAATCGTCTCCCTGTACGCAAGGTCAACTATTGATAGTCAAACCAGCCAGTAATTGCAAACCAAGACTCCTTGTGGTTGTAATGAGTTGTGTGCTTTTATGGTCCGGGAAAGTGTGAAGAGTTTGGTATGATTCATCATCATCGGCATTTTGTCGGGATTGGGCGTAAGATGGGAACACACCACACCATAGCAAGCGTTGATGCATATTCCCCCACATGCACACAGCTATGTGTGGTGGTGAAGCTGAGAAGCATGCTACGCTTCAATGTGTGCGTGCAGGCCGCGTGCCTACTCCGTCGTCGTATGTGTAAACGAGATCTGGCCGATGTGTTTCCACAATTGAAACGTTTTTCGTGATAAATCTCCATTTCCCGGCCGCATGTTATTGAAATGTGCCAATTTTTTCAACTTTTATAGTGCTAGCGATGCTTTACAAAGATTAATGATTTTTCTGTTGTTTTTATTTATTCAAAACTTTTGCTTTTGTGTTAGATTAGTGAAACATCAACATTATTATGCTTGATGAAAACAGTATGCTCTGCAGAGTAGCAAACCATGTTTTATTTAGTTATACTAATGTGATGGAACTAGGCCCCTATTATCAACAAAAAGATTGTCTCCTGTACGAGGGTCCGACCTTGTCGCAACTCTAATGCGGATAGAGACCATTCAATTAGATAGAGATTAACCATTCAATTAATGTGAAAAAGGCGCGCTCAAACCCAAACATTATTACAAATGTCTCCTATTTCCTAAAGTTATTACAGACATTGCCAAAAGTAACCATTTTTTCCAGAGCTTTAAGGAGCTTTGAAATCAGACGAATTGAATTAAGACATTTTTTTACCGTCCAAGAATTCCAGGCACCTGTTTCCGGTTTTTACCGTCCGAATTCCGTCTGAATCGTCTCCCTGTACGCAGGGTCAACTATTGATAGTCAAACCAGCCAGTAATTGCAAACCAAGACTCCTTGTGGTTGTAATGCCAAAAAAGAATAAATATTCAAACACCATCTCGTTAATCAACAGATGTAAAGTTTAATTCTGATTTAAGCACAATGATCTAAACCTAAGTGCTTGGCCGTCAAACGTCTGGAGGCATCTTACCTACTAGTGCATCTTATTATCTTCTTCTCTGTGTACTGCTATTTATAACTGTTGCAAAACGCGTTATTTCTAAGTCAGCATGCGTAACGCTGTTAACAAAATTAATACCTTATCGAACATTGCAAAGATAAACGAGTTAGCAAAAAGTTTGTTATACTGTTTGATCCTTGCTTTTTTTGCGCTTCAATCAACATCCTCCTCACCACCCTAGTTTCCCAAAGTTCCCTTTTTTGTCGTTTTGTCGAAACACAATCCAAGGTTACACGATTCATCAACTAGCATTGAGAAACTGAGCTCATATATCGGAAGTTCTAGTCTCGGCATAAAAAAACGTGCGCACGTATGTGCACTTGCTCCATCAGCACGGGAAATGAGCGTGTTTGGTTCGGGAAATAGAAAGAAGCAATGTTTATAAAGAAAAAAAAAACTTCAATTTAAATACAGTTCCTCTAGATGTTTGTTGATTTGTAGGAGAGAGAGAAGAAAAAAAAAACTACCGTATAGAATGGAATAAAAAGCTATCGAAAAAGAAACATTTATACCTGGCTCATAGCAATAGCGAGGGAATGGGGTTGAAATTTCAAATCACACTCGATCGCATTCGTTGATTGAAACAGTTTGATGGGTATAGCTTGTGCGGAAGTTTTTTTTTTATTTAATTTTATCAACCAATTTTACGCCTGTTTTTTGCCACTACTCACATAAGCTCGAATAACTGTTAACCGCTAGGTGCACGTGTGCTGTGCACATATTAAGGCGTGCGATCAAACCTCACACAATTGCTACCAACTGTGTGGTGATAATTTGGCTAATTGATTCTTTTGTGTCATCCAAGCTGGTTGCGGTACTGTTTAAGCAACAAACGCAACCTGAACGAAACGGAAGTACTGGCCAGAATTGGCAACCGTACTTTTATGAAACGTTTGAAGAAAGGTAGATCGAGAAAGTTGACCAGTTGTGTGGCACTATTGGTACTGTTGTTGTCGGAGGAATGTGGAATGAACAGAGAAATTAAATTGACTCCCCTACCCGAACATTCTATGATTGATTTCTTTTTCCCGCGGTAGAAATGAGCCCCCAGCTCCCTAACCAGACTTGTGTAAAGTACGCTTAAGCAGGAACGGTATGCCTACACATCACCACCAAACCACGTTTCCCTAATTATCTAAATAGAACGGGATATCTGCTTTTCCAGAACGGTGTAAGAAAGGCATTGGTAAGACGTTCTGGTGCAGTAATGATTGGGTTTAAATTTAGACCAGAAAAGCCAGGACCCCAAACACTTCGTTACCTTCTCCGCCACGTATCTCCTCCCACCGAATGCTCCGCCAGAGGCTCTCCTCCATATGGCTCGCGGCCCCTTGGTGTGCCGCCGCATTTGGTTTCGGTTTCGGTATGATAGACAATATCGTCGTATACACACCGTTAGCAAGAGCAACACCAGCCAGCGCGCGCGCCACCACACACTAGCAAAAAGAACGGGATGCGAATGCCCCGCTATTTTGGCAATCGATGTTAAGAAGTGAGCATACTACTTTGGTAGTCGTCCGGCAGACGGGCACCACCACCGGTACGGAACATGTACGGTACGGATGATGATGATGTACGTGTACGGTGCAAATTTTGTCCGTTCAAGTAAGGTGTGTTTTACCTGGTTTTGCCAAGTACTTCACCTTCACAGGTGCACTTTTTGGTGCATGTATATGTTGCAGGCTTCGTGATTTATATATTTGCTTATTGGCGCAATTTTTGAAGCATAAAATTATAATTGCTTTTTTCAAAAAATGAACATTTTCTTACCCCCAACTATGTTGTAAGTGAGACAAACGTACATAAAAGCAAACCCGATTTTTTAATTAAAAGAAAAGCCAATTCCCAAATGCGTCATGAAAGAGGTAAAAATCGCACTTGAAGCAGAAAGATAAATAAGAGAAAAAAATAGAACCACATCAGCGCCGATCGGCATCGCTACTGTGGCGTGGCAAAAAAGAGTCTTTTTATGGGTGGAAAGTTTGCGCTTTATTACATTTATATATAAAACAATTAACGACTCAGCGGACCAAAAAACAAGCTCCTTACGTTGTTGGAAATTGATTGAAGAAAATGTTTTCTTCGCTTACACATTTGGTTTTTTTGTTTTTCGGTTCGTTTTTTGTAGACAACCACAGAAGTATGATGGGTGGCACTGTTGATAGATCGAGTTTAAAGCTTTCCAATTTGCAAAATTTAAGCTCAGCAGATCGTGCAGCGCGTGCATTCTGAAGCTCTAGCGATGATGCGGTGTTTGCGCATTTAATTTTTATACCAAAACCTGGCAACTGCTAAACAATAATACAGGTGACGGAAACATTTGAGCTTTTTGTTTGTTGGCTAAACCTAGAGTAGGTCAACCGGAACACATGGCGGTTAAAAAAAACGTGGCTCTAGTCGTTTGCAAAGGTGCAGAAAAATGTGAAGGCGTTAAAACAGGTGGATGTAACGATTGTTGTGTTTTTTTGTAATCTTTTTTATTAAAATTGCAGCGTTTTGGTGCATTAAAATGATTGTTTTTTACGATATCAATTAAACTCGTTTGTTAAGTTTTTTTGGTTCTTAGTTTTCAAAGTTTATTTAAATGATATCAACATAAACGTGTGTGTATGTATGTGTGACACTAATGCGTGCGTGGGAGATGCATTTGCGGGCGGATGCATCCGACTGTAGCAATCATATGACTCAATACTGAAACCGGTACCATTTCCTGTTGGGCTTGGCGCGTACCGGGCCATGCACGGGTTTGGGGTACCTCTGATGAAATATGGAAGAGTTGACTGATGGAGGAGTGTTGCTGGTGTACCCTTCGCTTGTACCATTGCTGCATAAACATATACAAATTAATATGTGTTATTTTCAGTCTAAGTTCTGTTGTGTTATGTGCAGCGTTGTATCGCAAAATAAATGCAACAAAACGCACCATCTGACAATGATTTAAATCGTTTGCCAAAGTAGTTCTGCTGTTTGAGAGAATCGCAAATGGGAGCGGTTCGACGTTGTGTGATACCTTTTAAAGGTGGGAGCGTCTCGTAGATATAAAACATGTGCCTTTACACATTAATGTCATGGAACATTTGGTTGATTGCACATAGTTCTCGTACCTGTTCGAATGCAGGCTATATAAGGGATCATAAGCTATGGGCACAGCTCGTTGCAGATAGCTGTACTAAAAGGTGAATCATCGACTGATCATCAAATCCATCTACATGGCATGATTGATAAAAATGTACTTGTTTTTAATGCAAAATGGGAATGCTTTATCTTATCATGGTACAATAAATGGTCATTCCGCAGGGCGACTAATTAATTAGTGAAATTGGTGGTTGGTAAAGTTTCTAAAAATGAACTATTTTATATTTTCTGTAACTAAACATGCATAACTATCAGGCAAAACTACTGCGACTTGAAAAAATTACCGATATTCAGCTTACAATCATCACTGGAATGTAGAAAGTCGTCATGGCACAAGGAAGAGCTTTGCGCGAGTTGAACAGGAAGTGTGCACACCTGCGTGTGAATGAATTATCAATAAATGAAAGGGATTGATGACGACAAAGTATACAGGAGTGTCCTGCATGTACAGCAAGAGATGAAAGTGAATTGTTGACCGACCCACAGAGTGCTTCACTGGTGTGTTGGGGTAGAGTATTGACTAATCTTCTAAAAACAATTTGTCTTGATGCCTCAAGCTCAACAGATATACGGCCGGGTGGACAAACGACGAGACAATGGAGCATGCGATCTACATAGTTTGCTTATGTGTTTATTCATTACTACTACCGTTAAAGGAAGCTGACTGTGTGGAAATGTCGAACACTTTCATATGTTTGAAGAAATGATTTGCGCGTATAAGTTTTTGTTCTCCATTACTTCAAAAGGAAAGCAAATTAATTGTACAAGCAAGCAAGCAACCTGACATGTCCACACAGAGTCAAGGGAAAGCAAAGTTTGCATAGTTCGGCACAGCAATTGATTAAATAAAATCACCGCTACGAAGCAGAAATTTGAAAACAAAGAGAGGAAAAAAACGATAGATAAGTGAATGCCAATAGGATCAGAGGCAGCCTCCGCAATCGTAAATATTTATTCCAAATATTTTATTCCGTATCCGACACTCCACCTCTGCGCCGCGCTGTGTTTGTCGTCCCACCACTGAAGAAGGTCGGGCGTTAAAAATCTCCCTTTCCTTGAAGAAAACCGGATTATCAACGCCTAAAGAACACTAACATGTGAAGATGTGCGTTAGAATGAGTCTGAGACTGTGGCGATAGATTGATTGAATTAACATTTCCAGAAGCTTCATATCCGTCTGAAGGAAAGCTATAACCTAAAAATGTGGTTGATCACAAGGAACACTGCTCATGCCTTAACTGGTTACCGAACAGCGAGCATACACAAACGTTGAACCTTTTTTAATCGTTTTTAGCAGTTTTTTTTTCTAAAAAAAAAACATATTAATGGTTAGTTATTGCAACAATATTTACAAAATATTGCTATTATAGTCTATGATCAAGAGACATGCTTTATTCGTTCATGAATAATTTTGAATTTGCTGCTCTAAATTCATGCGTCCGCGTTCTGCTTGAGTGGCCTGGCTTCAGTATGCCTTAGCACCTAACGACCGAGGCGTGGTGTGCATGCGTGATGCAGCAGGTTCTTTATTTTTGCATTCCTTCAGTTGGGATTGTGTCGTACTAAAAATGTCAAGAGCAAACGTAGAACATTCTTTGAAACGTTCTACCTCAGCCGACTCTCGTGCGCGACGCAAGAGACAACAGTAACTGCTTGTTCTATGTACTAGCACCACAAGTATTCTAGGTTCAGTGCTCGTTATAGATGATTACCTTCGTACCAGAGGGAAGATATACTCGATCGTGCTTAATCATAGATTAAAAGCATACGAAAAGGCATGATGACGGCACGCGGAAAAGAACGTACAGGGTGTTCGAGATAAATTTGACAGTCACCTACGGAGAAAGACAAAAAATTTTATGACAAAATTGATCATCGGGGAAATTTTTGTTTTGTTTTAGAAATAGTAGCTTACCATGTATTTTATTCATTTTATTCGAAATATCCGCCCTCGGCTTCTATTACGGCCTCCACCCGTCTCCGGAACCGAAAACAAGCCCTGGCGACAGTAGGGCCGCGAAAACGGACCTGATTTTCGACATCAGCTCCGCCTTGGTGTTGCTGGAGGTTCTGTTGGTGTCCCGTTCCACCGCGCCCCACACGAAATTTTCCATTGGATTATGATCCGGGGAGCTGGGAGGCCACACATTCGGCGCGGTGAAGTCGTTGAAATTGGCCGCCAACCACTTTATCGTTTTGGAGGCTGTATGGCACGGAGCGGAATCCTGCTGGAACACGTACGGTCCGCCGTTGGCCACTCTCGTGATCCCCCATCTCACGTGCCAACGGCCGAATTCCGATCCCCGGATTTTCCATTACGCGCGCCTGGATGTCAGCCAGGAAAGCGTCGGTCCGCACGCAATCCCGCCGCTGAGAATGTGGTTTTTGTGCTGCCACCACTTCGTCGTCGTCGCTGTTTTTTCCCAGCTCACTCCGGATCGCCTTCACCGTATTCAGCGAACACTGCACGCACTGCATAATGTCGCGGTTGTCGCGTCCGGCGCGCGGACCATCATGATGCATGTGATCCGCTTCCACAATGTACTCTTTTTTGGCATTTTTTTATCACGGGATGTTTATCGCTGCTTGTTCCGTACACTTTTAGCTGTCGAATGACGTATTGTTTGTTTTCCTATGCCAATTCAATCACGAGTTATAAACAAAAATGTAACTGTCAAATTTATCTCGAACACCCTGTATATCGTGTTATTTCTTGCGTATTAAATCTTTATCGGTTATCGGTTAAATTTTTACTTATATATTAATGTTTGTGCTTTTGTTTCATTTTAGAACCGTACACGATAGTTAAACAATGGCCGTCAACGTTTATTCGACCAACGTCACGACAGACAATCTCTCGCGACATGACATGCTGTCGTGGGTGAACGATTGTCTGCGATCCCAGTTTACCAAGATCGAGGAACTGTGCACCGGTGCAGCTTATTGCCAGTATATGGATATGCTATTTCCCGGTTCCGTACCGATGAAGCGTGTGAAATTTCGCACTAACCTCGAGCACGAATACATCCAAAACTTCAAAATCCTGCAGGCCGCTTTCAAGAAGATGAACGTCGATAAGGTGCGTGTTCCGAATCATTTTGTTAGTAAACCGTGACTCAAGTGACATTGATTGTTTACTACAGCCACCGTACCAATGAAATTGAAAGGGGTTTTAAATATAATTCACCATGTGTTGTAAGGTTTTGCTTTTTGTTCCAAGTAATTGGTTACATTGTATGTTGCGACAAATATTTATCGCAGTTGTGGTATTATGTTCGCATAGACCCAGGACCGTAAGAATTGACTACATGAGACTACGAATGATGCTACAAAACGCACCACCGATTAGGGTCGTACTGTGTATGTAATCGTTTGAGTGCTGATAAGCGTGGTAATTTGTTTGACCATTCTTTTTTGCCTTACACTAAACCTAAACATCGAAGACAATCGAACAACAATGTTGTGACAGAATGCATCTCTTTGGGAAAGTAGCGTATCTCTTACTCTCATCTATTCCATTCCATTCCACATTTCCCTTTCCTGTGTTGTATACTTAGGTCATCCCGGTGGACAAGCTGATCAAGGGTCGTTTTCAGGATAATTTCGAGTTTTTACAGTGGTTCAAAAAATTCTTCGATGCAAACTACGACGGCCGGGAGTACGATGCGCTGGAGGCACGCGGTGGCATCATGCTTGGCCAGGGAGCGATACAGAACGAGCTGGGTGTTGGTGAACTGCCGACCACCCGAATTCACAGCCGACCGGCGGCTTCCGCCAACCGCGGGACGATCGGTACAGTAGCACACAACATCACACATGATTTAAAAGAAAAAAAAGAAGAAACTATCAGTGGACAAAAAACCCAAAACAACAAAAAACATTCCCCATTCCTACCGTTCCTTAAATTCTTGAACAAAAACTTCTCTGCTCCAAAATGTTGTTCATTCGTTTTCGATCATTAGTTTATTGTCAGTTATCTCCTACGTTTCTGACTCAGTTGCGTTCACTGCTGACGACCAGCGTATGTGTGTGTGTGTTTGCATCGATAAAGAAACAGGACGCTGTTGGTGCAAACATTTAGCGAGTGCATACATTATTTTAGCTAACCATAAATTGAACCATAAATTCCAAAAGTATATTATATTCGTTCAACTAATGGGGATGCTACCGATATATAGTGTTGAACTCTTATTCAGTTGTACACAAATCACGAGAGGGAAAGACAACACAGGAAAGAGGAGATTAATTGAATGTACATTGCAAACAACGTGTTACAAAGTCGCGTGCATCATTTACACAGGTATGAGTGGTTTATGTGTGGACATTTGGAAAAAAAAATGTCATAAGCTTTGTACACTCACTTGATGGAGTTTATTAGAAAATCCATTGTAAGTTAAAGGGGCGTTTGGAAAATGAGCTGTTGTTTTACACTGGAGAAAAGTGTGCTTGCACATTGGGTCAACTATTATTATGCGTGGGAAACGTAAAGCCATTTTGCACATGAATTATGTTTTGTTGGTTTCTTCTCTCGTGTTGTTGATTGCTTTTTGGTTTTGTTTTCATCATTAAAAACATATATATTATTCCGTTCAAATGGTGGCCGGTCATTAATTTATAATAATTTGTCATCCTCTAATTTAATTTTTTTCTTTTTTCATTTTTAGATTATTCCAATCGATAAACTAATTAAGGGTCGCTTCCAAGATAACTTTGAATTTTTGCAATGGTTCAAAAAATTCTTCGACGCAAACTATGATGGTAGAGAGTATGATGCTTTATTAGCGCGCGATAACCTACCGATGGGTTTGGGTTCCGGTGCAGGCGGTGCACCGAAAGGTAACGGTGTGTCAGCCGTTGCTCCGCCGCGTAAAATGGCAATCGGCACCACGGCACCCCGTGCTGGAATCAAACCGAGTATGTTGCCTTCCCTACTATACTTACACATCCATACATTATAGCATATCTTCCTCTACCTAAAACTTAAAGCCCTTTTAACGCATCGCTCAAATACGTGTAACTTATTTTCTCACTTTCCTTTTCGATCTTAGAGTACTAATACAATACGCAACATATTTTATTCTGTCAGTTAATTCATTGTTGACGCCTAACTGTAATGTTCACGCATCGTAAAATAACTTTTCACATTCGATCTCTCACTTCACTTTAACTCTTTGCCATAAGGGTAATATTATGGTATCTTTATAATGCTCCTAAGCGATATGCAGTATTGTCGGACTTGTCCTGCTGCAATCGTGTCGGAATATGTTGACCCAAATTCCATATAGAATGAAAATACAGACATGTACGTTTTGCTCAAATTTCTAACAACTATCTTCGGCTTGGCAACGTTAATCATAGCCATAATTTATGATCAAAGGTTATACTTACTAATTTACTTTTTCGAAACTGTCAACGGCAAGTTTTGTTTTACTAAATTAAATCGATCAATAATTCACTAATAATTTAGGGAAAAAATATTTTTTTACAAATATGTTGTTACTCTGCTTGGGACTGTTCTGAAAAGTGTTTGTTTTTTCTTTTCGTTTAACATATTCAATTGATGCAATATTAATGTTTAGTGCATGATTATTAAAAAAAGTTTACACGAACAATCTTTTTGAAATAGCTTATTAATTTTATAAGCAACATTTATTTGGTATTGGTAGTTCAAAGTAACAATTTAAATCTGGAAGAGACACTGAAATGAGTAGTGTCCGCATATGCATCTGTTGGCTTATATTTCTAACATATTATCTTAACAATAAGGATGTAAAATAATACAGGAAGAATCAGCGCAGGAATGTTTTGCTATCCCCTTAAAATTTTTTGTTGTAGTTTTTATGCATTGGAGCTTTTTGTTCTTTAATTTTCGTCTCATTTTCATATGCTTTACACAAAACTTTAGAAACATTTTGTAAATATCGTATGAAAACTAAAGTGTATAGTCACTTGGGATTAATTGTGCATAGAATGTAAATTTAACGATCAGGCACATTTAACACGAGTTTAACCATCTTTTACTTGAAATTGTCACATTTTTATTGATCTGTGCAGAATAACTGTTTAAGGATCTAGCATCTAATGCTTGCTGTGTAAACTTCCATTACTAATAATAACGTTGTAAATATCGTTTCTGTTTGTCGTCTCAGTGTCAATATCGCATAATACGTGTAATAATTCACGGTTATTATGATGTGTGTAAATACTGTTTTAATGGGTTGAAGAGTATTCAAAATTTCAAATCGATCCTCTTTCTTTCCTGTGGTTAATGCATTGTACAATCTTTTATAAAAGCATGCGCTAAAGTAATAATGTATGAGCAACAGTTTTGTGACACTGTGTACCGCTGGATCACAATAATCGTCGTAATATGTTTTGTTGTAGGTACTTAATATTGATGATTCTCTTAATTTTCTTTCATTTCACCGTGCATATTGGAGTAGAGTAGTTTTCTGGAAAGCTGGAACACTTTATAACACCTTTTTCAACTGTAGTGCAATATATTGACTATATGTTTTTTTCTTTTTCATTTTATTTCTGCTTCTTATCTTTCGAACCGTTATCAATTTCCGAACCTAACACACACACACACTGATGACGTATTGACACCATCACACGTTACACACCTTTACAACAATCCCCTGTATGTTCCTATTATTGACTGCAATGTGAAATGTCCATCCACCGCGATGTGCCATGTCCATGTACTCCCTAACCATATGGTTCTCTATCAACGGAATCCTGCATGCTACCGATTAACGCACTTCCGACAAATCCCCGTCCCTATCCCGTAATCATCGTGTATTTGGCCCATCCGTGACGCTAACTATGATCACCACACATACTCACACGCTCGCCGTGGCAAATACACATAAACATATCTAACGTTATCCAGTGTCCAAAGTTGCACCCACCCGACAGATGGTGCAGAGCCCGCCGGGGCGAATTGGAGGTGGCGTCAATGTAAATACGAGCAAATCGTCCTCCCAGAATAGCGTGACGAATCAACAGATCGAGGAACTAACCGTACAAATGAACGATATGAGACTAAACTTTGAGGGTCTGGAAAAAGAGCGCGATTTCTATTTCAGTAAACTGCGGGAAATCGAAATTATGTAAGTAGTGTAACCGTCGTTGTTGACTCGCGCGGGCGACTCGAGGGAAGTTGCTTATGTAAATGCCTTTTTTCTGTTGTGTTTTTCAGCTGTCAAGATGACGAACAAAGCCAGAGTCCTTTCGTTCAAAAAATTCTAGAGATCCTTTACGCAACGGAGGTACACAGCGCCCAGCTTCAAAGAATGCTGTGCTTTTGGCGTTTCTAATGTTAGTTCCGTTTTTCCTCGTTCCTTCTTTATAGGATGGTTTTGCGCCACCGGATGAAATACCACCGGAAGAAGATGAATATTAAACGCTAAATCGGTGCGTGTGGAACCGCTCGTCGAAGCGATTGCTCCAGTAGTAGGTGGAAAAGATGATCGCGCTTTCGCTAATGTTCAGATCATAGGAAAATAAGAAAAGAAGAAAAAAAACACGAATGAACGTAACATGCAGATGCAGTGCTGTGCTGCATCCCAAAGGAAAACGAAGGATGGCAAAAGGAAGCAAAAGCCGCGTAAATGCAATTTTGTGTTAAGCGAGTACATAATTTCTGCAGGCTTCGCGTGAAAAAAAGTTGGTAATGGTAAATTATTAAACCTATTCATTTAATCTACTTCAAACATACGTGCGTTTGTTGAAAGCAATAGATATTAAATCGCGCTGAAAGCGTAAGTATGCTGCATTGTGTTTCGCAATCGAATTACTCAGTGATTGTGTTGACGGTCCTCAAACGAAAACCACATTACAACGAGCAAGAAAGAATGATAATGGTTCACTGCAAGATGTGACGATAATGATGAGATTTAAAAGACATGAGAACTCACAGCTCAGCGCACACGACGTATGTTTCTTGTCAATGTTCCCTTCGTTTGCCAAAAAGGAGCATCCCCTTTTTGGTGTGCTTTATCTTTAGAGAGTGTGTATGAGATGATCAGATGGTTGGCGCTATTCGAAAACAGAATTTATTTTTCAATTCTCTATGACTAACTCACAAGCTGACGTAAAAGATCCCTTACAAGTAATCTTATTTAATTAAAAAAAAGAGAGCCTGAAAACAAACACACTGCGCTGTTTGGGGGGAGGAGTTTGATCAATAATAGATAATATGGCACATATGACTGCTCGGTGTAGCGGCTTTGGCTGCACAATGGAAAAGAAGTAAGATTTATACTTGGAGGACAATGAAACTATTCAGCATTTGTGGAATCCCCATGAAATTGCCAATTGCATTTGTGCTGAGGTGCAAATTAATTCGAATATTATTTTTTAACATGAAATGGCACTTTTGTCTTCTGTTTGGGTTGAATTGTAACGTTCAACTGCTATACACACACTGTAAATGATTTCCACAACTTTTTTTTTATATAGCGTTACACACAAAATGGTAAAATGGCACCATTCATGGACTTTTCGATACTTTAAAACGATGAATTTGACGTTCATTACCTAACCCCAACCTCCCCCACTCAGACTTAGTTTCACGATCTGTTTCTCTTGTTTCCAAGGGAAGCGTTATTCCTGGTGCCTTTGCGGACGCTCCAAAGGTCAACCACTATGCGATGGAACGCACAAGCTAGTTCAGTATAAAATCACACAACGGTACGTAATGAGGCGGCCACATATTTCATCGCGCAGTACATCGTTTAACTGATATTTTGATATTTGTTTTTAGACCTGTTCGGTTTCAAGTGGAAAAATCCGGCACATATTGGCTGTGCAACTGCAAACAAACGAAACACCGGCCCTTTTGCGATGGAACGCACAAGTGTGAAGAAGTGCAAAAAACAGCTGGCAAATAGACGGAAAATGGTCACGCACTCTCAGCTTATACTACTGTTGGCATCGAATTTCGCCCCAAAATGGAGGCTTAATTTGTAGAATAAAAATTAGACACAAATTCATCGCTGTTGTTTTGCTTTTTTTCTGATCCTACAGTATAAAATCACACACATGAGTCAGCCGATATATCAGTGAATGAGAGCGAGCGCATAAGTTGAGTTGTGTTCCGTTCTGTACCCTGGAAGGTGTCTGTCTGGGTTTGATTTGAGTTCTGCAAACGTCTGACATATTGTCAACAAACGAAAGAGACCAATAATAGTCACAATATAGACGCATTTACAATTGTAATACAAGGTACACAACTTTATGTATTCGCTTCACGTCACAAAATGTAAGTTAGGAATTGCATTTGCTTTTTATTATTACTCCAACCTACAATCGTGTTTTGTATTATTCTTCTTTCCCCTCCCCATACAAATCCTTACGTTAAAATGAGGAATACGACTGCACGTATAGTTCAGCCAGTTTCGAACAATGTAACAACACTTCATAATATGCTCTCAATACAATCTTATCTTTATTCTTTTTTTGTTTTACTTGGAAATATTAAAAAAAAATGCTAAACTAATTATGGGGACAATGGAGTTTAGTGTTGCGTGTTCTACATGATGACAGATTTTAGCAGGTTCGTCTAACATTCGTTTGTGTTCGGTCGATACAATTAGGAAGGCAGAGGGTTTTGAGGGGCTACGTTCGTCTGACTAGAGTCAGCGATCCGCATGGTGAGTAGGATCAGAAAAAAAGCAAAACAACAGCGATGAATTTGTGTCTAATTTTTATTCTACAAATTAAGCCTCCATTTTGGGGCGAAATTCGATGCCAACAGTAGTATAAGCTGAGAGTGCGTGACCATTTTCCGTCTATTTGCCAGCTGTTTTTTGCACTTCTTCACACTTGTGCGTTCCATCGCAAAAGGGCCGGTGTTTCGTTTGTTTGCAGTTGCACAGCCAATATGTGCCGGATTTTTCCACTTGAAACCGAACAGGTCTAAAAACAAATATCAAAATATCAGTTAAACGATGTACTGCGCGATGAAATATGTGGCCGCCTCATTACGTACCGTTGT
>KZ062965.1:19533-76557 GCA_002091835.1 Anopheles maculatus
GGGGGGGGAGGGCTGATTTAAGGGCTGCAAGGGAAGAAGCAGAAGAGGAACCAGGAACGATGGCACGAAGGCGGCAGTTTGCTTGATTTTATTTTTATTTCTCTTAATTTATTGCATTGTGATTCTCAGCGGTAGGAAGATATGGAAAAAAGCACACACAAAAACACAACGATCAAGAATGAATGAGCGAGTGAGAGAGAGAGAGAAGACGTGAGTAGAATGAGAGAGATAGACAGAGAATGGACACCAGCAATGGTTGACAGAAGGAAGACGATGGGAGGATTGTTCAGGGCATGCTAGATTGCATAACAGAAGCACAGGAGGCGATGCAGTGCAACAATGTACGCCAAGCCAAGGTTTATATACGAACGAAAGAAGAAAAAAATTGTATGAAAACAAAAAAAATTAATAAAATGTATAAAAATTTGTAAAAAAAAACATCTACAAGTCCACTTCATGTTTGTTCCTCAACACGAAAAGTCTTGGGAAGCTTGTTGTTTTTTGTTGCCGATTTTCTTCGCCGATTCTTTCCACTCTCTTCTGCCGGTCGGCCCGGTCGGAATGGCCCACAGCACGAATCTAATTTATCCACACCGGCACGATCTTAGAAATTACCGCACTAAAACGGAACGGCAAATAATTGCACTCGACCATTGCAACACGATCCGGGTCCGGTTCTGTGTCGTCTGCCGAGGGCGAATGCCCTCACGCCCCAAAGCAACACGGTGCCCGGACGCAATTTTCTTTCGCGTTTTCCATCTACGGTCACACTAAACTGCCCATTTGGTTTGTTGGGGTGTTGCGGTGAGGGAACGATGCGAAAGATCCAACAACACGGTCGGACCAATAAATTGATTCCACCCCCCGGGCACACAGCTTCTATCCCATCATCCCGTGTGTTCCCCCGGCACTGGTGAGATTCTTGTGCACAGAAGCCAGAAGGGTCTCCAGATGCGCAAACGATTGTGTTACGCTGCAAGTGGAAGGGTGCAAAAGGGGGAGATGGTGGTGGAATTGTTGGATGCTTGCGCATGTACGATGGCAATCGGGTATGTGCGAGTCAAGGTCAAGTTCAAGTTCAACGAAAGTGCCCTAAGCGAAGAAGCGGCAATTGTTCGCTCTCTGTGCTCTGGTGTTCGGTTTAACATGGGAAGCTTTTTTTTTCGCGTTTGGAGCTTCGGGAGAGGACCAGAGTTCTTTGGAGCTAGTTTTTCTCTGTACAATGGATTTAGTATGATTTGTTTTGTAAGCTAATTTCTTATAAAAAGCTGGAAAACGGACAAGATGCTCCATCTATTCTAGCTCTCAAGGTACAGGATGTATGTCCTACGCTTATTATAACTCACAGACGCAACCTCCTTTTGACATGTAATTCTGTCCGATGTCCGATTCGTTACAGCAAATCGTCCTGTCATAGTCCATAATCTTGTACACGTTACAAAACCGCTGGAAACCGGGCTAGTGCTTCATGATGCACAATGCTCTTTACTCGTCTAGAACACCATTTCACTGTCCGGTGTACGACGAAGCAGACGACGTCCAACCCATTCAGCGAAGGGAAACAAAACGAACGCGAGGTAGCATAAATAATCATTCGCCGTCGTATCCTTTCGCACCGATCCGCTTTCCAATTCCGCAAATTGCTATCGTCTGTCTATTGCCCCGTGCGCGAATGGACAGGTTTCCCTTCCAGGTGGTGGTGGTGGTGGTGACGGTGTTGCCACCTTTTGGTTTTTCTCCTTTACCCGAACCACATCCGTCGGTTGTAAATTATATCTTCAATATCTCTGCCACAGTCAGTCCTCGACAATGACCCACGGCACGACCGTACGGGCTCTGAAACCACGCATTAGGGACTCAGGTTCTTTGGCGCACAGATACAAACGCACGAGCGCTGTTAGGGGTAAGTGGTTTGCGAAAACCGACACAGAATATGCCTTAGATGGACACCGGTGCCCAGCCCAACCCGTGTTTAGACATCGATCGGGTGTCCCGGAGGCTTGATTGTGTACCACCATTTTGCGCGTGATGCATCTTCTCGGCTTTAGAACGATCTGGTCTGGTGGCGGCCATTGCTTGCGATCACATAATAATATAATTGGCTGCGAACGTGCGACCGTGCCCTCCGCGCCCGTACACAAGGGGAAGGCGTAGAAGCGGGCTGAGATTTTTGCAAAGATTTATAGGAGTAAGTTAATGAACCTCCGACGGCTTGTATATGTGTAAGAGTGTGTGCATCTGGACGCGTTTCGCAGGCAAACAAGACGACGGATCTTCTTCCCTCGAGCTGGGAGGAAAGGATCGTTAACGCTGCGCTCAAGATGGAGAACAGATTATGAGCTGTTTGGTCTCCGAGGATCCGAGGGACGATGCCAAGCTAGGTGTTACCGGGACACGTGTCATATGTGCCGTACATACAACGCACCACACCGAGTTCGCAGAGATTTATGTGGGCAGTTATGGTGAGCGAGGGTGGGGATGGAAAACGCTGTAATGCAACGTACGAACGAACCTAGACCCCATGGGGAGCAAACCTTTGCCTCATCGCAGCTAGAAGATGCTAGATAAACGAGAATTTTATTAAGCCTTGTCAATCAACCTTCCTTCACTCTTGGTGCTATCCAGATCTCTGGTTTTAATTGCACCACCATCACCAGCAGGGCAAACGATCGGACAAACGAGTTAAAGAAGCAATAATTAATTTTAAGCACCTTTACATTGTGGATCCATCGAAGCTACAGGATGCCGGTATCCGTTCGGTGCAATGCGAAAGCCGCACGGCTGATCCGTTTCGATTTCGATTCAACGAAAGTTTCGCGGCAAAGGTTATTGCACTTTACCCTTCGGTTTTGGCGAAAGTTCCGTTCGTTTCGCTTGTGGATGAATCCGTTGTCCTGCGAGGGTTTGCGAATTCGAAACGAAACACCCCAAAAACAGGCTATTCTATCGCTGATTCGAATTAAGCAACCAGATCACCTTAAAACTCGATCAACACATTACGGTGGTGGATTTGTGGGGAAGGTTTTATGCTACACGCATGAATTAAACATTTCGCGAACGTCTCCGGCCATCCCCCGGAAACAGTTTTGGCGATAGTGCGTTGGCTTTCGTTTTCATTTGACTACTTTCTTCCAAACCGCGAGCAGACGCAAGCAGACGCACGATCGATCCCGTGTGGATGCTATTTATAGTACATTTGCTCTTCTCTTTCACGCACTTTACGAGCGGGTGATATCGCACACCAAAATGAACGCATTTTAACGTAATACGCTAAAACATATTCTAAAGTTACGCACGATCTTCGCGGCATGTCAAGCACCAGCAAGTTCGCATGGTTGAAGCGGGGATTTGCTTCCAAAAACCGGTTCTACCAAACAAAACGGATGATCTCGATGGGACCCCGGATACCGTGTACACACATACGCACGCACACAAACAAACATAATCACCGGAGAAAACGATTGGGGAACCTTAAAAAGATCAGCGCGAAAAAAAACCTCTCGCACACACACAGCCCCAAATCATACAAATCAACAAACGAGCAAAAATGAAATCAATCGGCGCCTCGCGTGATTTTGAATGTGTTGCTTGCTGTCTTGTTCGTCGTGCTTTTCTGTTGTTAAATGAGAAAGAAAGTTATTTGCATATCTTATTCGTAAAGTTGTTCACCTTCCCTGAATTTGCTGCTAATCGAAACAAGTTGACGGCTGAAATCTTCGTACCGCGATCCGCTTATTCCGGGAAGCGATAGTGAGTAACGGGCGGGTAAAGGTCGGTTGGCGAACACAGTTCGGATGTTTCGTGAAAGGTGCAATATGTTAACACTGTCTGTACAAATAAGCAAAGTTGAAAATTGCGCCGTTTCGTTACTGTGATTGCAGAGCTGTAGTGTGCTCTGTGCCGTTTATGTATACATGGGATCGGTGTGTATATATAGCTTAAACCACATTTTAAAAATCTACCCTAAAACTAACCGGCTTACAATGTTAAGGAACTCTTCAAAAACCCGTTACTGGAATCGTTCACAATTGATCAACGCTTGTACTTGCTTAGCTTAATTCCTAATAGCTTCAGCACTTAGCCTGCCATACCGCCGCCCAACGGCCATACCGCTTACAGTAAGTCTTTAATGCAGTTTAGCACATAGTTAAAGATGCTTTCCTGCGGTATTTCGCCATTCAGCACGTACATGTCCTTCCGGCCCTTAAACTCACGGTAATGTTTCTCGTACATTGGCCATACGCACATCTCGAAGTATCCCACCACGTCCGGTGGATCGTACACACGCTGCAGGCGCCGGGCATAGCACCGTTCGTACGGTAGATGGATGTGAAACTTTACATTACACAAATCTCGTGTAAACGAATGGTTAAAGATAAGGAAACCTTCCAGCAGCAGTACGTTTATCTTAATGCTCATGTTTTGGTACGATTCGTTCTTTGATTTCTTGATCAAATTTGTCGTCCTCCCACCGGTACCATTTTCATCGTATTTGGTCAGAAAGTTGCTCAGGAAGTGATCGGCAAACAGGTTGTACTCGTCGATCGATTCGCCCACCTGCTCGACCATCTCGCTATCGTCCTCGCTCTGCTGCAGCTGGTGACAGTTGTACAGGATAAACTTTTGACCCAACACCTTCATAATGTCCTGACACATCCGGTCCATATCGAGCGACGACAGTATCTCCCAGTTGATGTGGTTCAGCTTTTTGATCACCTCGTGCCGTGGGTCGTCCACCGGCAGGAAGTAATCATCCTGGCACAGCGCAACGACCTTGTTTAGGATAAGATTTTGCTTGAAGAATACTTTGTTTTGGTGGGCCAGAAAGTAGGATTCGAGCGATTTGGCAAGTGTCGTTTTGCCACCGTTCGTTACGCCCGATATCCCGATCACGAGCCAAGTTTCCATTGTACGGCGTCGCTGTGGGAAAGGAAAAGTAAAGCACTCAGCTGTTGGTTGAACCGTACAAGCGGATGGGTAACTATTTACTAAGCACACGAACACACAACGGGTTTGCTTGGTTGTGCGAGCCGGGTTTACCTTTGCCGCGGGTAAATCGTTAGAAACAGTGCGATAAGAGCGATCGGTTGGCATGGGACGGTAACGCGTGATCAACACAAAACCCTGCACGAGAATATGATTGCGGTTCATAATCATTTTCTCGCCATGTGGTACCTCGCCACACTCGGGTTTACCAACATTTGCACGACGAATACGACCGTTTGTAAACAGTGAGTGAATGTTCTTTCTTATCTTTGGTCTTGCGCTGATGCTTCACTCTATTTGCTTGTTATGACATATAGCAAGGCTTTCGACGAGCTGTTTGCAGAGCCTACAGATCTAAGCTACAGATTAACGGGTGCTTTTCGACCGGCAACTAGCCAGTTGGGATACACGCAGACGCTTTCGACGATTTCACGATATTGACTATCGTTTTTTCGATGCACTTCAGCACACAGTGTGGCTGTGAACACTTACCTAAAGCACTACAGTTGTCGGGCAAATCGAATACCGAGGTGATCCCGCAAATGGTACAGAGAAAAGGCCGACAGTCCACCGACTAGCACCACACCGAACACTGCCGATACAAGGAATGCAAACTTCATCGGTGGAAACAGCGAGTAGATCCAACTTTCTGCAAAAAAGGAAACAAATTGAGTCAGATCAGAGAGCACGCACAAGACAAGATCAATTCGGCCGTAGCAATAGAACCAATTAGATCGTCACCGCTATCGCGAACAATCGCGTTCGTAGCAGCGCACACGAACGGAGCCAACACTTGACGCTTCCTCCGAGGGTCAACATGTAAAACGTAACCGAACCCGTCAAGGTTATTTGATGAGCCGTTTTTTGTCCGCTTTGCTCGCCTAACACCAGCGCTCAAGTGCGATTGCTGCTCGCGCAATTCATTAGATTGATTTTTGTACCACGACAATCACGCCGCGCTATTGTCCATCAATTGCGTGAAGCTGCGCGACTCGCACACAAACGCAACCGAACAGGGGGGGCTGACGTTTTTTTTACGATGCTGGCGAAGCGTGAAGCATTTTTTCACTTGGTTCTGTTTGCATAAGAACGTGTGGGGTTGCGCTTACCATCTCTCGCATCGATCACCATGAACGGCAGAACGGCAACCCAGAATACGTAGTAGAAGAACGCGCTAAATGTAGCCGCTAGAATCAGCTTCCCCAACGCCGCATTCGATGCCATTCACTGCAAGAGCGTACGAAAATAAAACGTTAGTCGATGGACTATTTTGGAACGGGGGTTTGGTAGTGCCACGAACGTGCTTGATCTTATCGCGTTTGCAATGGAACGCACTTGTAATTGCCTCGCAATTGGGGTCCGCGTTTGAAACAAGATGGTAAACGGGGGAAAAAAAAAGAATCAACGAACGCCATGCCGCAAATGACGTCTTGTTTGTTTGTTTACATCTAGCCGTGATGTAAACAAATGGTGTGGGGGTTAAAAGTCTCGAAATAAGCGAAAAATAGAGGAGATAATTTAACAGAAAATAAGCTCACAAAACTGAAACTTAACACGGTTTCACGAGAAATTGTGTATTTTCTTGGAAAAATGATACCATTATAGCAAACACCGACAGAAGTTTTATAGCAAATTATGTCGGCCGAATGACAGCTAAACGCACAGTGGATATTAAGATGAATTTTTTGGCCAAAACTCTACTCGGTACTAAAAGCGGAGTGTGTGTTCTAAAAATTTAAATTTTAGATTTTAGTTTGAAACGGTCGTTGCAATGGGTTAGGATGAATGCAATAACTAGAAAAATCTTGAAGAAAACTATTATAAATGTAGCTATCCTGATTGTATAGCGATCGCTATAGGATTAAGTATATAGAAAAAAGACCCACAGCTCTTCCAGGTAATTTGTGTATCTTGTATAATGTTGTGGAACCCAAATGAAAAGTTGCCATTTTCTAGCACCAAAAGACTGATATCAAATCTCATCCGGACCAATGTCTCCTCGTGCACAGGAATGAATCTTCAGCTATGGGTTAATTTGAAAAATATAAATTGTAGGCCTTGACCACCTACGTTTGTAGTACCACTTTCTTTCCAGTGAGCTACGATCGTTTTTTTATAATCATCACCATTTTATTCATGTCTTCTGCTGCTCTAGCTCCCTCCACTACAAACGCCAAATAGTTTGCCGAGCCTCATGCAAGGTAATTAAAATAATCTTACAACCTACAGGAGTGTGTGTTTTTGTGTGTATCTGTGGAGGAGTCGATTCGACGTAAATGAATTGATTGTAAAAACCAAAATGTAAACCAAAAGGAAGAAAAAAGAAAACATCAGCTAAGGTAACAAAACAACGGCCCAACAACGGCCAATAAATAAATACATCACTAAACGTTTTCCTTCTTTTTTACGATCACAAATTGGATCGCAAAAATATCGTGACCCGTGTACACATCAGCAGTGATGTACAGCTTTCTCAGGCTCGATCCAGCGATCGAGCATTAATTGGCGTCCCTTTTTCAATCAACGATGGTAACTATTGGTAACCGATATTGTTTTCGCGGTGTATGAGTTTTCCGTTTCACCTTCACGCATCGCGTTTATGGTGTAAAATTGCGAAATTCGGAATACGATGTGTTTTGGTAGCATCGACTTCCGGGTTCAGGTAAACCTGCAACGCTTGGTAGATTGAGATGAGTGAAAGCGGAAATGATCGTCTATCTGGTTGGTCCGCGCTTTTCAAGAGCTACGCTCCGTGGTACGTTATGGGTTCCGTGTGTTGGTGGAACATTCGCCGTACGATCGAATCTCGAGATCTGAAATTGAAAAGATAATCATGCCGTTTATTATCGATCGGATCAGTCAGTGGGTTGTTTGAGTGGCGAACGTGCTTACCATCATTACCGCAGGTTCGGGCACAGCGTAGTTTTCCCCGGTTCGAGTAGGTCACACCGTCAGTTCCACACACGGGCTCGTACGACTGTGCGACAGTGTTGCGGATGCAGCGTCGTTCACATCCGTGCTGGATTTGTTTTGGTGTTCGTGTCGGTGCGCTTGTACTGGCCGTTCCATTGGTCGATTGAGATCCCTGATCGATACGATCCTGTGCCGTCTGACCATCCTTTGCGTCCTTACTGCCGGCAGTGGCTGGTGCCTCAGTACTGGAGCTGGTAATGGACACTGTGGTGTGCTTTACCTGACGTAACACAGCCCCGGAAGCGGCATGTTGGCTATCGTGGTGCTCTGGTTCGTTGGTGTGCTCCACCACCGGTTTGACAGCGGCGTCTTGCGTGCGACGTCCAAACTTCCAATAACTTTGAGCAGGACCGCCATGATGTACCGGATGGTGCACGGGATGATGGACGGGATGGTGCAGTTGCAGGTGGAGCGTTTGAGCACCAGGACCTGTCATAGCGGGAGCATGTTGAGGTTGATGCAGAGCTTGTGGTTGTGGCAGTGGTAGATACTGTGGCGCAGCATACGCTTGAGGTTCCGGCAGATGCTGATGGTCCGAGGTTTCATTGCCGTGCGATCCGTGGAACTCGTTCACAACATTCTTCTGGTGGGCACCGTTCTTGGACGGGAACTCGAAGTACTTCTGGATGAAAACATGAGGCTGCTGATGGTGTTGCTTCTGGTACTTCTGCTTAATGTGCGAGCTGTACGTCTTGTGGATGGGCTTTTCGGACGGAGTGTCGGCGACGGAGTGGTGCTCACCGGTCGGTCCACTTCCACTAGCCTGAACGTTGCTGTACGACGTGGCCTGTGACTGATGGTTGTGCTGATGGTGAGCCGGCGCTTGCGGTGCGGACTCTTCCTTCGGGAAGTAGTAGCTCAGATGCGTCTGTACGGTCGGTTGCTGTGGTGCGATGGTTTGCTGTGCCTGGGCGTATGACTTCGTGTGCTGCGATTGCTCCTGCTCGGCCACGATCGTTTTCGGATGGTAGAAGTTTGTCGACACAGATACCTGCGGCTTCTTGGGGATCTCCTGCCACTTGTTGGATGGGTGTTCGGCCGAAGGAACTGGAGCTGCGTGGATGTAGAGCGGCTGCGACTGAGGCTTTCCTTGGCTGCCGACGTAACTGGTGGCACCGCCGGAAGACGATGGCGACGATGGGTAGTGATGGTGCGGCGGCGCATGATGGACCTCGGATGGCTTCGACAGCGGGATCGCGTTCACCTTGTAGTGGCCGTTCACCTCTTCCTGGACCTTGAAGTTGAAGCTCGGGGGCAGCTGCTCTGGCTTGACGAACGCCGGCTTTTCCTGTACCAGGGGCGAAAAGGAAGGCTGTGGTTGACCAAGTTTCAGTAGTTGATCTTCAGAATTTACGGCCGGTACGTAGTTCGGTGGTGGTGGCGATGGTAGCGTCTGCGCCGGGACTGCCTCCGCCGGTTTGTGCGAGATCGACAGGAGCTGGCTCGGTTTCAGCGGGGCCAGCTGATGGTGATACTCTTCCTTCGTTTTCTGCGGTGCGACCAGGTGATGGATGTCGGACGGCTTGAACTGGGGCGAGGGTACGAAATGGTTGGGACCGTGCTTGGTGAAACCCTTCAGCATACCCTCCAGGCTCAGGATGGGCAGCATGTGCTCGAGCGTAAACATCTCACCGTCGCTCGTATGAAGCTCTGCAAAAAACAAAAAAAAACATAAACAGAAAACAAAGAATTGTGGCCAATTCATCAAGAAAATCTTCAGGCAATCTAATGAAGCACAGCAACCTACCAGGATAGGTTCCATACGTCGCAACACCACCGGAAGCGATTTTCACCGTCGGTTCCTTGAAGTAGATCTTGCGTCGCTTTTCCACCGGACGAATGATCAGCAGCGGTATCTCACCGTTCGATCGCTTCGGCTTGCGGATAAGCGTCTTTTTGTACTCGGTCACGCTAGGGCTAGCCACGCTGTCGGCGATCTTTGAAGATGATGCTACCGACGGTGCTACTATTGGCGATGGTTTCTTTAGCTTCTCGTCCGCCAGTACCAGCGGCGCTGGAAATCGGGAAAGCTAGGTTAATTGTTTTTCTTCTGGGAGAGCTACTGGGATTGATTGGAATTTGATTGGCGATGATAATCGATTGGTGGTAGATAATGTTTGCTTCTATTCATTATCCAATTTAAACGATTATTTTTGCATCATAATCTTCAGTTTTCGGCTAACGTTAGGAACAGTTATGAGTTTTTGAGAGATTTTTAAGGTTCTGCATGCGGAGAACATTACCGGCTCAAATTTGTCAGAACTGCTTTAGATTGAAACTGTTTCAATATCAGTTATGGGATGGCATCAGTACTAACTAGAATTTAGTCAGAAATTTTTAAAGAAATTTCTTTTAGGGATATACTTCTGCTACACAAATAAATAAGTTTTTATTATATTCAGTTACGATTGGTGTAATCTTTTGTTTGTTTTATTAAGATTTTAATTTCAGTAGATACTTTAATTTAAGAGATTTTTTATGATAAACTGATTGCAAGTAGAAACATTTTTAATAGTAGAAGGTATCAAGTTAATAAAGCTGAACTTGTTTTTCAAATTAATTAGATTTTCCCGATAATTTGTCGATGTTTTCTTCAGGCCATGTTGTTTTACCTCATTTCTCATCGTGGAACTTTGGTGTGACTTGCAAAGGGGTCATTTTTTATATTATATTTTACTTTAATTAGTCATTTTAATTTCTAATTTTTACTTTTTTTTGTATATTTTGTATTTTGTATAACTTCAGTAGAAGTTCGGATTACTTTTACTGTTATCTGGATCGAGCTTTTTTTTAGCAGTTGTCAATCTAAGTCGCTAGTGTCCGATGCATTCTTAGCTAGGATTTTGATTAGCAATATCGTTATGTCTCTCAGTTTCATTTTCCTTATTTGTTTGTGTTCTAGAAATTGTTTGAGTTAATACTAACAATATTGAAGAATAATTACAAAGTTTTAAGAAGTATGAAAAAACTGATAAGTAATAAATTTTTCGTGTTTAGTTTTTAGAAAATCTGAATTTAAAAACTCTAAAATTTATAAATTATCACAAACTACCAGTATCACCAAATTAAGAAGTGAGTCAAACTTTAAACCCAAAAACCCAAAGAAACTTTAGTATTTTCTTATAAATAATATGTTTTTAAATGAAACGCTCTGCAATTGAATCAATAGTACAAGACTCCTACTTTAAAATAAAAATATATGCAATCATAGTCTTGTTTATATGAAGACGTTGCCTGATCATAGCTGAAAGCTTATTAGAGAAAACTAATTTGAACACATAAACTTCATCGATGCGCGAGGAAACAGTTGAACAATTTTGTTTTTAATTTCGGAACACGTCCCCATGGATTGTATTTACACTCTCGTCTAAACTGTTATTCTTCATCAAGATTAACTTAGACTTGATAAAAATTGTGTAGATCATTGTTAGAGTGAAAATTGTATAACTTTGAGACTATTTATCTCTTTAGATATACAACCTCGAGAGGTCCCGTCTTGCCATTTTATTTTGGCTTGCTTGACTTAAATCTAATCGTAGCTGTATAGTCAATCTCGTGTTCTAAGAAACGATCTGGACGGCATTCGATATCTAGTTCTGCTCCTCGAGACTATTCTTACTTGGTTTTATTTATCGAATAGAAAAATTATCAAAAAAAGAAAAAAACCGTTCGCTTAGCAATGGTTCTGAAAATTAATTGAAAATGCCATCCTGAACACTCTAAAGAAAAATCCCGACTTCGAGTCTCGACGAACATCGGTGAGGAACTCCAAGTGCAAGAAAAAAAAACCTCCACATCGAACAAAACCACCAGAAACGAACTAAACGAAGTAATTTGAAATAATGAGTTCTTCCGCCGTCTACAATACCGAACGGACCAACGGAGCCGTGGTATGCAAAAATCCGCGAACACAACGCGCTTGAGACACATTTTAAATTACTTTCCCTTCTCCGCCCGTGTACAGACATTCTGCCTCCAACTCTCCTCAATTTTCTTACCTGCCACCAGTAGAAACACCCAGCACAAGGATCGCATGGTCTTTTTTTTTGTTGTTGCTCGTTTGTCTAGATTGTGGCGAGAGAGTTTAATATCAGGAACCAGGTAAGCACACGCGTGTACGTTTCCTCGCACGATTCCGATTAGTGTTCACACGTAAAAATTAATTTTCAGCGCTTCACCTTTGCTTGAACGTCTTGAACACTCGGCGGAACACCAGTCACCACCAAAATGGGGACCAATTTTTGCTTCCCGGCTATGCTGGTTCGTACGTTTGACACAAACTTTTTCACCAGTTTTGACTTCTGCTTCCGTTAATAGTTTTCCAATTTCGTTGCTCCACGTGGTAACACTTTTTATTTCGAGCACTTTTTAAACGATTTTCACCGCTTTTTCTCTCTTATCAAACAACACATACAAACACTGTCACTAGGCGAGTTCCTAGCTGCACACTAACTGGAATGATTTTTCACAGCTTCGTTCGGACGAAGAAAAATTCACCCTAAGGACAATGTTCCGTTGTGCTACCGGCGCGCGGTTACCGTCCCGGGCAAGCGTTGGCCAATGAATAAACCTTCCACGGGATGGTGAACAAAATTTTGAAACATTTTCGCGCTTCTCCCGCCCGATCCACACAAAAAAGCAAGGCTGGGTTTTCCTTCGCGCGAGCGGGCACCACCTCATGGAGTGTGTGTGTGAGTGCGTACGCTTTACGACCCCAAACCACTAAGCCACCCGGTTGTTTTTTTCTTTTTCCTCACATCCGACTGATGATCGGGCTGAATTTTCGATCTTCGCTTTGATCACCACTTTCTTGACACCGTTCGGTTCGAAGATCGCTCTGGGTTGAAGCGTTTGCTACGGTCGTCGCGTAAAGCTTTTCTTTCGAGCTCATTCCACCCGTTTGTCGACCACCGTAGTTGGTACGGCACTATAGGAAAAGCCGAATCGATAGGAATTGAACCGAAATACGGAAGCATTAAAATAACACAATATTTCTCACCAATATATAACGAGCCTATTTGTACTAAAGAGGACGGAGATAAGGGTTTGATTTATTGCAAGAGGAGGGGAAGGGGAAGGGAGGAATGAGAGGGAAAAACGAGTTTCGAAAAGGGGAACAAAATGCTTACAATGATTTTCAATTCGAATACAGATCAATGGGAATGAAAGTAAAATTAAGTGCCGTGTGCCAGTGGGCGAAGCAAAGAAAGAAAAGCCGAGGTCCGAACTTGTTGACAGAAATTAATGGCCGAATTAATGTGTGTGTGTGTCTCCACCCTATGGGAGGGCTTGTACAAACTGTCGTGAGATAGATAAACAAGCTTATGAATTTCTTGAAATCGTTAATTGGGCTACCAGTTCTGTGGTTTATCTGTAACAAAACGGTTATTGTGACAGATTTCTGTGACAATATATAGCACGTTTTCATTCATTACTATCCATTTTTATGATCGTTGTTTTTCGTATTGTTATCGGTGGTACTCATAATAACTGCTCATTGCCTATAAGCAGTCATTTTAAACTAACTTTACACAATCGGTTATTGTTTTCTATTATATTGGTGCTTCAGTTTCAGCTTAAACTGCTAGTAAAAGCTATGATTTTTTGTTTTAACTGTTTTATTTATCGAGTTCGTTCGTTTTTTTGAAATTTTTATATTATTTTTATGAATTAACTTTAGTCATTTCGTTCAAGTATTTTCTTTATTTTGTTGCATTTGCTTTTTATAGTTCTTTTATTACAATGATCAAAGTTTTTAGATTTGTATGATATGGTTACATATTTTATTTCTGTGATTCACTCTGTTTGGGATTTTCTACAGATTTTTTCTTTGTAAATTGTTGATTTGATTTGACCTTATAATTTATAGTGCTTGTTTTGCTTACTTCCAACTTTTGATATCATTTTTGTTTATTGTTATTTTGCTACTTAGTTCTTAATTCTAGAGTTTGCTTTGTTCTTTTCATTTCAATTTATTTCGCAGTATGCAAAGATTCATAATTTCTTATTAACAAATATGAGTTAGTATTCCATTTTTTTTACCATCTTATCAGTTTTGTTTCCTTCTAAATTTTGATTTTTTGTTTTAAATAGTTGTTCTATTTATTATTTTATGCAGAACAGTTATTAATTATTTGTTCTTTATTGAAAGTTAAAATGATTTTTTTTGCTATTTTTGCTATTAAATTATATTATAAATAACTTATATAACAGAACTAATATTTAATAAGAAGCTACCCATTGAACACCTGTTTTGCACAAAATCCAAAGCATTATCCGTCACAGTGACCCCAAAACCGAACCGAACAGCTCAACCTGCTGAGCGGCGATAAAACGATTGGGCCGGTTATAAATTGGAAGAAAGTAAACGGAATTTCATCAACCGATCAACGTTACACGAGTGGCCGCCATTACTCCACACCGAGCTGCTCTAAACCTCTACACTGTATCCGCTATTATCCGCTTGGAACGCGGAAAAAGCACAGCATGGATTTAATTGAAACAATCCAGACGAAGGATTTACCGGTGACACGCATTGTAAGGTCGTTATGAAACGTTTCATTTTTACGCAGCTTACCGAACGTGCACAGCCAGACAGACAGACTTGGAATTTTCATGTCCGGCGCACTCAACATTTTTCTCTCTTTGCAGCAGTGGGAAATAGGTAGGGTACCGCACAGCCAATCTGCTTTGATACCGAAGTCTTTCCCGATTTCATTTAACCCTTTTTCTCATTTGAGTGGTTTTTCCTTCGTTTTTTTTTCCTGTTGGTATTATTAGCTCCCAAAATGCTAAGGATGGCGCTTGCCGGGTCGATGCTTTTTAAATGCGCATTAATTGTTTTGATTTTTCTGCCATCTGCGCTTCGAAAGGAAATAAAAAATAAAACCTCGACTCGTACAGGACAGGCGGAAAAGAACCCCGTTTTAATGGGGTTCGGAGTCATGCGCGAACGGGAGGGAACGGTTTTGGGGATGAAAATTAATTGAAATTGTACCAAACGAAGAGAAAAAAAAATGAAAACCATCCTCTGGCACAATACACTCACACACGGTAGCATCTTTGAATTTTCGTTGGCGCAAAAAAAAAAAAACGCTCCGGAAAAACGAATTCTGTCTCTACTTTAGTGTGTGCTTTTGCAGACCATTTTTGCTTCATTTTTTGTGTGTACCTGTGTGCGTATGGCGAGCTTCACACACAAGGGAAGATCGTGCAGGTGCATTATCGAAATTAAATTTGAGGTCAGACACGATCACTTTCTCTGCCGCACACTTCCGATGGTGGTGCCGTTACGCGGGTTTCTCCCGGCACCCGGGAAAACTTTACTGCGCACCGTTTTGTCTGTGGGCGCACCGGCGCGTATGTTTTGTTTGTTTGCGCGAACCTTCACGATCAGTCCACCGACACGGGGAGTTAATTATGAGAAAAAAAAGAACAGCTAATGGTAAAACTTTTTCCACACGTGTGTGTTTGCTCTTATGAGCGAAAATGTGGTGAAAAAACGGCGAGTCGACAGATCAGTACAGTACACGGGTGAGCTTTCCTTCTGGACTTATAGGGAAGTTAAAATACGTGCGTAAAATAAAACATGGTTTATAGTGGCTTTGTGATATGCTAAAGGAAGTCGACATACGAACCAACTTAAGTACAGATTTAATTAACAGGGTTTTAAAACACTTTTGTCTGTAGATCGCATAAAATTCAAGGATTGAATTGTTGGGTTCGCTCTCATTGAATGGCTTGGAATTGAAAGTGAGATTTACTTCAAGCAATTGAAGACTCAAAGTAAATATAATTATTTCGAGTGTGAGGTGTACTTTTTTCCCAATTACATTTCTCCTTCTGAGATCATAATTAAATTTACTGCTCTATATGCATTAATTAAATTACAAATCCACAAGGTCTTCAACACAAAATCACCCTTGGAGGATCCATTTGGTACGATGAAATTTCGATCATAATTTGTGTGACATACCACCCATCAAAGTGTGCAGCAAAAACAACCACGCCACAAACTCAAAAATCAATCCGCACACTCTAAGCTTTCACCGGCAAACAGTAATGTCCTGACGGGCAATCAATTACTGCAATCATAGTAATTATGCATGGCATCGGTGCGAGTTGTTTCACCTGTTCATCACATTTGACGCAAATGTACCACGAAAACCCCAAAAAATAAGAAAAAAAACTCCACCCAAAACCCTCATCTACCTTGTGAACTTTGCAGGGTTCGTTTGTTTGGTGTGTGGATCAATAATTTGGAGCAAGAAAATAATGTTTTTTTGCCACTGGCCGCCGGCTAATGATGTGTGTGTGTGATCTTTCGTGGTGCGCTTTCATTTTCACCAGGCGCAATAGTAATGTGCGGAAGATCATCACCGTACCGGATCACCGGAAAAGAAGAAGGTTTGGAGTGTAAAAATTCAACACCACCGCCATCACTTTCTACATTTCTGAAGGTGCACGTGTGTGTGTGTGTGCATATAAAAGAGAGTGATTTGATTGTTGCATTTGCTATTTTGTTTGAAGCATCAAAATCACAGGGAGGAAATCTTCCCAATCATCGAAACATAAACAGACAGACACCTCTTCACCGGAACGGAACAACAACATTTTGGGTTCAGCAACGAGCTCGTCGAGAGACGCAACAATGCGCAAAGTCATTTGTGTGTGTCCCTCTGTGGGACGCTCTGAAGAAGATGTCGATCGACATCGGGATAAACGTCTCCAGGCCGGATGAGTGTGTTTTTCTTTTACAGTCTTGCGCCGAAGTGATGCTCCAACATGACGTACCGAGGGCACCGATTGCTACGAGGGAAGAGTGTTTACGAGAGTTCTTGGGCGAATGAGGTTAGGGAATGCCGGAGGCGATCACATCTCATTAGAGGCTTCTGATCGATGCCAATCAAAACAGTGGTTGTTAAGGGTGCTAGGGTAGGGATTGTATGGCGAAAGGGATTAGCACTCAACAACTCTGAACGAATGTAATGTTTTGTTGAGGCTTTTGTGTGACTTTGTTTGTAAGCTGTTGCGTGAAGCATCTGCTTCAACTGAGCTATATTGTTTTGTAAAGGTATTTAAAATCTGTGCGATACAAATGACGATTTTGACGATTACCTTGTTGGTTTCATCTTTTAATCATGCATCAATGCCAACCTCAAGACTCTTATATTTTGTTCTACAGAAATTGCATTTCCGAGCTCAACTACTAATATTCGGGTCACTTCTCCATACTACTCGAAATTGAAGATTTACATGCAGAGCTAGTACTTTCTAGACATTACTCATCATGAGGTAGATAATTTCTAGATAGAACTACACAATTTTCTCAATGTTTCAATGAAAATGTTTCCGCAAAGCAGGACAACACAATTTCTGGCTAAAGCGTCTTGAACAGTATCTCTAAAGAAATTGACAGACTAAGCATTCAGAAGGCCCAAATCAGAATGGAAGTTTGAAGCCCCAATTGAATCCGTTCACAGGTCCAAAGGCAGAGGCAAAGCTGAGACATCCTACACATTATGCTCATTACGTCCTTATACGATTCTAGTTGGGCTAGATGTAGAATTAGTTCGGAGTAATACATTCCATAATGTTGTATCTTCAGCAATCACATCGTTAATATGCTTCAGGGGGTTCGTTAATAATAATCGTTAATAATATGGGCGGCCTGGTGGTGATGCGACAGCGGCGCCGGTCTTCACACGGCAGGACCGGGGTTCAAGTCTCATCTGGGCCGTTCGCCCATAGTGAGGATTGACTAACCAACTATGCGGTATCAATTAGTCTAGTAAGCCAGAAATGGCAGGCATGACCTTAAGAGGTCGTTAGGCCATGAAAGAAGAGAATATGCTTCAGCAAATTAAGCTAGGCGTTAGGTTGGACGAGATTACTCTCCTTTAATGCCCATGATAATCATACTATCAGCAAACCTTCGAAAACGTCAGGTCTTTCAGGTCAGGTCGTCAGATTTTTTGAAAGCTGCAATTTTCGCTGCCTGAAGTCTCTGTACTGTGTACTGTACTGGGCTCGGCTATCTTTCTATCCTGTTCTCTATTGCTGTTTTTTGTGCAATATTCATCACATTGCATAGGCCTGAAAACTCTATTTTTTCCTACAAGATTTGCTTTAATTGTTGCTTAAGAGCTCCTTGGGTTGATTTATATATTAATTAACTTATAAAAAACATGGCACGATATTAAGTTTATTTTATGTTATTACATTTACGCAAACAATTCTTCTTAGAAACTTATTTATCAACACGTTTCGTCTTACAAAACATTAAAATGCAGACCATCATTGAATTAGTTGGTGGCTCGCTTTGGCCGTGATAATGCTTTTCTTTTCAGTGCAAATAAAATGACAGACAGGAAGCTGATAAAGGATGACGTATATGTCTCTGAATGTTTTTTTGCCACTGGCCGCCGGCTAATGATGTGTGTGTGTGATCTTTCGTGGTGCGCTTTCATTTTCACCAGGCGCAATAGTAATGTGCGGAAGATCATCACCGTACCGGATCACCGGAAAAGAAGAAGGTTTGGAGTGTAAAAATTCAACACCACCGCCATCACTTTCTACATTTCTGAAGGTGCACGTGTGTGTGTGTGTGCATATAAAAGAGAGTGATTTGATTGTTGCATTTGCTATTTTGTTTGAAGCATCAAAATCACAGGGAGGAAATCTTCCCAATCATCGAAACATAAACAGACAGACACCTCTTCACCGGAACGGAACAACAACATTTTGGGTTCAGCAACGAGCTCGTCGAGAGACGCAACAATGCGCAAAGTCATTTGTGTGTGTCCCTCTGTGGGACGCTCTGAAGAAGATGTCGATCGACATCGGGATAAACGTCTCCAGGCCGGATGAGTGTGTTTTTCTTTTACAGTCTTGCGCCGAAGTGATGCTCCAACATGACGTACCGAGGGCACCGATTGCTACGAGGGAAGAGTGTTTACGAGAGTTCTTGGGCGAATGAGGTTAGGGAATGCCGGAGGCGATCACATCTCATTAGAGGCTTCTGATCGATGCCAATCAAAACAGTGGTTGTTAAGGGTGCTAGGGTAGGGATTGTATGGCGAAAGGGATTAGCACTCAACAACTCTGAACGAATGTAATGTTTTGTTGAGGCTTTTGTGTGACTTTGTTTGTAAGCTGTTGCGTGAAGCATCTGCTTCAACTGAGCTATATTGTTTTGTAAAGGTATTTAAAATCTGTGCGATACAAATGACGATTTTGACGATTACCTTGTTGGTTTCATCTTTTAATCATGCATCAATGCCAACCTCAAGACTCTTATATTTTGTTCTACAGAAATTGCATTTCCGAGCTCAACTACTAATATTCGGGTCACTTCTCCATACTACTCGAAATTGAAGATTTACATGCAGAGCTAGTACTTTCTAGACATTACTCAACATGAGGTAGATAATTTCTAGATAGAACTACACAATTTTCTCAATGTTACAATGAAAATGTTTCCGCAAAGCAGGACAACACAATTTCTGGCTAAAGCGTCTTGAACAGTATCTCTAAAGAAATTGACAGACTAAGCATTCAGAAGGCCCAAATCAGAATGGAAGTTTGAAGCCCCAATTGAATCCGTTCACAGGTCCAAAGGCAGAGGCAAAGCTGAGACATCCTACACATTATGCTCATTACGTCCTTATACGATTCTAGTTGGGCTAGATGTAGAATTAGTTCGGAGTAATACATTCCATAATGTTGTATCTTCAGCAATCACATCGTTAATATGCTTCAGGGGGTTCGTTAATAATAATCGTTAATAATATGGGCGGCCTGGTGGTGATGCGACAGCGGCGCCGGTCTTCACACGGCAGGACCGGGGTTCAAGTCTCATCTGGGCCGTTCGCCCATAGTGAGGATTGACTAACCAACTATGCGGTATCAATTAGTCTAGTAAGCCAGAAATGGCAGGCATGACCTTAAGAGGTCGTTAGGCCATGAAAGAAGAGAATATGCTTCAGCAAATTAAGCTAGGCGTTAGGTTGGACGAGATTACTCTCCTTTAATGCCCATGATAATCATACTATCAGCAAACCTTCGAAAACGTCAGGTCTTTCAGGTCAGGTCGTCAGATTTTTTGAAAGCTGCAATTTTCGCTGCCTGAAGTCTCTGTACTGTGTACTGTACTGGGCTCGGCTATCTTTCTATCCTGTTCTCTATTGCTGTTTTTTGTGCAATATTCATCACATTGCATAGGCCTGAAAACTCTATTTTTTCCTACAAGATTTGCTTTAATTGTTGCTTAAGAGCTCCTTGGGTTGATTTATATATTAATTAACTTATAAAAAACATGGCACGATATTAAGTTTATTTTATGTTATTACATTTACGCAAACAATTCTTCTTAGAAACTTATTTATCAACACGTTTCGTCTTACAAAACATTAAAATGCAGACCATCATTGAATTAGTTGGTGGCTCGCTTTGGCCGTGATAATGCTTTTCTTTTCAGTGCAAATAAAATGACAGACAGGAAGCTGATAAAGGATGACGTATATGTCTCTGCGAAATAATTTAATATATTAATTATAAAAAGATATATTATAAGGTAATAAGTCGTGAAATTAAGTGCTCCGTCCAGTGGTAGCTGACTGTGTGAGAGCATGATCCACGACTACTTCAACCCGTGCGATGTTTTATCTGGCGATCGCGATGTTAAATTATCTCTCCATACGCATGTGAGTAGTTGCAAATGGCGTCTCATCTTCAATGTACGCGGTACCACGTGCCTGGCTCGATTTTCGCAACACATAGTAACCAGAGAGAGATAGGAGCCTGCAAATACCTTCCTTTTTTCCTTCCAAACTGCATAAAGGTGAAAGAAGAAATTCCGTTGACTTCCTAAGCTCCAAGATACTCAGTTGTCTTGCGCTTTTTTTTCCCTGCCATTTTCTTCAACTTCTCTCTTTATCAGCCAGCATAAATACATGGAGCGGTTAAAAAATAATGGTGAAAGAAAACCGATTTGGCCCAATTACATTGACATGATTTTTGGCAAATGCCTCTCCCGCGCGCGTTACACGCCAACCATTAACCGTGGCCTACACGCCAAAAGTTCAACCGATTGAGGCTTCCAGTCAAAGTTTTCGGCAGCTTCATTTCAATTGTAGCTTTGGTCTTTGTGTGTGTGTGAGTGTGTGTGTGTGTGCAAGTGCCCGTTTTGTCGTAGAGAGCGTTTGGTACGGTTGCGAGGGCGTTTTGATCGCGATGTTTTTGCTTCCTTCTCTTTTGGTGCTCACCTCAACAGTCTTTCTTTTACTTTCGAGGCTAATGAAATGTTTCCGTTTTGGACGGTCGTCCAGCAGCAGCAGCAGTAGTAGCAGCCGCATCGGGTTGGCCAGTTAGTGGGGAGGAGTTTAACGGCATCATTTTCGGTGGTCACTTCCTGCTGCGGGATGGATTTTGAAGTGTTAAAATATGCGCACTCACAACTCGGCCGGGAGGGTTTGGGTTAAGGGCTGGCTTTAAGAACGACTGCACGGGGTCCGGGATCGTTGAGAAAGGGTACAATTTTCGGGCATCCCCATTTACGGATGGCGCACAGTAACCCAATTTCTGGTGAACCATTCCGTTGGGAATGTGCTGCCTGGGATGGCACGAAATGATAGAGAAGCGCAATAATAATGTTCTTGTAGGGTACTAGAGCGGTGCCACTTTTTCGCTCTGATGTGTATTTAGAGATAAAAAGAGCATAGTATTGAAGTGAAAAATCCATTTTTTATAGTGTTACCGTTAAAATGACAAAAAAAAAATGATGAAAGTTATAAATTATTATTAATTTGAAAACCAATATGATGTGACAATTGTTGAAAATATAAATTTAAAATAAATAAATAAATAAATCATTGAGACCTAGAAATAGTGAAAACCTCAAAATGAACAATGAATTCGTTCACATTGGCACCAAGATCATCAAAATCATAATGCAAAAAAAAACTATTTTATTATTTATGCACATTTGTTGCTTTTAGTTCAAATGTCAATGGACGATAAGGCCCTCTTGAAGCTTACTTAGAGTTGTACGACATAGAGCTTGAAAGGACTTAGACACTAATGAGTACAACAACACTATTAACAGAAGATGGCTGATACAGATTTATTATTTGAAATAATAAATGTTCAACTAATTTAAATCGTTATTACTTTTAATATAAAAAGTAATGAGAAGGACAATCACAGAAAAAATAAACTACAGCAAATCAAGAAATAAATTGAAACTTGAAAACTTAAAACATGAAATAAATAAAGACTATACAAAACTACGCAATGAAAAACTACAAAACACGATTAAGAAAATCTATAAAGCATTCATGAAAATAGCATGAAGAAATTTACGGAATAAAAAAAAATATAAAAATAAACTAATAAGAAAATGCCAACTGCCAAACATGCAGCCAGTTAGAAACCAAAAAGTTGTACAACATTGAACTACACACAATATCAGAAAATAAATAAAACAGTAGAAAGAAAGAAAATAATTCTGATTTTGAAAAAAATAAAAAAACAAAAGATGGAAAAATTGATGTGTGAAGTTGTAAGTAAAACCAAGATAAAAATACGATGGACAAGTATACAAGATTCAAAGTACGTTGAATATAATGAAGAAGTTAACCTCAAAATATGGGAATAAGAGCAAAAGAAAATAAAAAAAGGATAATACTACTACTATAACATAGAACAAGATGAAAAGATGATTTAAATAGGCGAAAAATGATAAAAAGACACAATAAAAGATCGTTTTCAAATGAAAGCAAACACAAACACAACCCATTCGATCATAATCGCGATAAACAAACGACCGTTTCTGGTAATTGGTCACCCTCGAAAAGCATAACGCAGCATGCCCATAATAACATTTTCCGGCTGTAACGCACCTGTCTCATGGCAACTTTACAGGAAATCCCACAACCCCGTGACGCCGGGGGTTGCGCAACGTGATTTTCTTTCACTTAAAATCTCCACTCCCACTTCTACTTCTACCTCCCGCACAATAATCGGCTCACATTAGTTGGCCAGGCCATGGGGTGGAAAAAAACGTTTTGCCTGTACCGCGTGGCTTAACTGTTGCCAATTAATCACAGCATCAACGATAAAAGGCTCGAATTTATTCCACGCGGTACGCCACGTGACTCCCCGGTGCGCACGTGGTTGCGCAAGTGATGGGAGGGTTTTCTTTCTCGTGCAGAAAACTACACCCTCTTTCCACCCCCCTCCTTTCGCCATCTCGTTAAGGTGACACCGTTGTGGACGATGCCACGGACACGATCGATGACTTCTTGTTAGAGAGCCACACGTGCGCAACTTTTGTTGGAAAACGGAAGGAAAATTTTCTCCTCATTAAACATGAAAAACATCAACGCATGACGAATGATACTACGTGTGTGTGAAGGCTTAGATTTTGTTTATTCGTTTTCGCTACTACCTCCCGTGTGATATGTCTAGAAATAAATTAGAAATCTTGCGCTCGCTCGCTTAAGAGCTTTCCGCCTTTCGTTCGCTTCTTCCCACTGCTTCGAGCATCCTTACAGCTGACTCCTGGCGCACTTTGTTACCATATACTCTAATGGAACCGACCGAATCGTGGCGATCATCAGGTGGATGCAAACGACTCGAAACGTCTCTGCGCATCAGTGTCTTCAGCAAATGCCCGACTTTTTCACGGCAACTCCTGTGAAAGAAAAGCAAAAAAACGGCGGAAAGGAAAGCATTACGTTCGGTAATGGATTATTAGGTATGCATGGCATTTTGTTTACCACATGGCTCATTAGGCAAAATAGGAGTGAGTGCGTGTGTGTGTGTGTGTGTGTGTGCGTGTCGTTGAAATTATGTGTGAAACTATGTGCGTATTTTCATTTTACTTTCATGATTGATAATATCGGTGGGCGATCGTTTGCTAAGATGATGGTTTGTGGAAAAACCGACAGAAGGAAAATCAGCTGCTCGTTATGGATGGGAGCATAAATAAGCATAATGTTGTGGCGTATTTTGTTGGTAAGATATTTCACATTGATACCCGTGGAAGGTGTGCAGTTTGGGTTGTGTAAGATTGTTTTTTAAGCTATCGTAAATTATTTTATAATGGAATTTTGAATTCTTCGACGGGACCCTGCTCTGTTCCCGATCTACAGATTGTTCGTAAAAGTTCAGTTAATGTTTTGCAACTAAGTTGAACTTTAGATACTTTGTTTTATGATTGATATAATGCATAGGTCCAAACTCTATCCTCCCATCGTTTTGAAAGACGAAATATGTAAATATTGTTATTTGCATATGTGTAACATCTATGTATCGTTTCAAGATAACGTCCTAAACTCAGAATTGCCTTCAATTAGGCTAGACCAATGCTTTGATATAATTAGTATAGGTCTTTGGACGTTTTTGTCAGCTTTTAAAGTCCTTTAAGTTTAAGGAAAGCTCCACATATCTAGTTCTATTGCTAATTCATCAAAGATTCTTGCAATTGACCAGTTTTACTAGGCATCAATATTTCTTTGGAACTCATCTATTGATCATCTACTGATAAAACACACAAGACAACCGAGATTAAAAGGGATAAAACATTTGCACTTACTTGGCTTGGCTCCGCACCGATTGGCGCACTCCAGTTTGTACTCGTTGTGGTAGGTGGTGTGATCCGTTCCGCACACCGGATTGTACTGTGACAGGGTCAAACAGTTGGACATGCAACCGTAGAACGCTCTCGAACGTGGCGCTGGCTTACTGCTGTCCACTTCCGCCGACAGCTCGAGCGGACGCGCCTGGCTCGGTCGGGCTTTCTCCACCGAATTATCCGCCCAGTCCGTGTTTGTGTCGAGTGCGAGCGTCATACCGGACAGCGGTCGGTTCCGTGCTGTACCAAGAGGATCGGATGCAAGCAGATTAAATTGGGCCACGCCGGCTTGAACGCTTAAGCTTACCGAATTTCTTGCCCAACGCGAATGTGTTCGGTGACCGATGGAGCCACGGACTTTGACGACGTACGCGCCCTGCAATGACATCGGCTCGCGTTGGTTCGCCAAGGGCTAGCAGGAGAACGCACGCTGCTGGAAAGAAATTGAAACACAGCAGAGCACAAATGAATAAACGGTCCAAAAGGGTACGGATTAGAAGTCGGCCCGAACGTTGGGAATTAGTGTGAGCTGTGTAATTCGCGGGCACCGTTAGCTTCCCGCTTGGATTGCATCGGATTATTGCAGCCCTAATAATGATGGAGGCCGGTCCGGCCAGCCTTCCAGCACTAGGTCATCATTAGCAATCATGATGGCATGCAACGGCGGCCGCAACGGGAAGCGTTCAAGGGTGAAGGTGAGCGAACACGAACACTGAGGGCCACCAATAATGATAGCCACCGGCGCGACGGCGAATCAATCTCTGCCCAAAATCAATCGGTGCAACCACAGTGCCATGGTGACCTCCAGCCAACTAACAGCGAAAGAAGAACGCAGCAACAACAACAAAAAACGGCCGTTTATGGCCGCCGGTTTGGAGGCTCGCGCACACGGGCCATTGACTCAGCAGCTTATGGTGACGTGTGGTCGTTCCTTGAACTTGGCCGTCGATTTATTGGAGCTTTGGGGAGGTGGAAGTTGAGGTTTTGTTCCGCTTGGCGGCATTTTTAATTGGCGCGCGCTCCTTTGTGGTCAGTCACATTTTGTTGAGATGTCTGACCGAGTGAGTTTTGCCAAAGATGCGAAAACTGTGGCGAAAATGTGGCGCGAAAGGAAGTGTAGCGGGCCGATTATTGAGTAACGGAACGGAGCGTTCGCAAAGGTCACCCTAGAGGAGGTGCGAAATAGTTACGAAATGGCTATAAATTCTGTTGGAAATTAACGGTGGAGTCGATCGGCGAAACGGAAAGCCACTGATTGCGTAATAAAAGCGAATATTTTAGTGTTAAGAGATATTGTGATAAAAGGCTTATTAGATTTAAGTAATAAAATAGTACTTTGACCAGATCTTACAAACAACAATATATAGGAGATGTTAAAATTCGTTGCAGTGAATTTCACTAGTTGGGGAAATGTATAAATAGCGTTCATGCATGTGTTTTTTTCGACTTTCTTCTTGTATTAAAAATTTGGCATCTGTGTAATGTTCGCCACACCCGAAAACTTGCTCGGCGAAGCGTGAAATATGGTTCGCTCAGGGTAAAATTGGAATTGGAACCATCCGTGTGCTTGCCGGCTTCTTTGACTTCGGTAGCTTCGCTCTTAGCGCTCTACACCGAACACCGATCCGTATCGGCTACGCATGGAAATCGTTTGATGCTTCTCTGCCGATGAAATTTTTCAACTCGATCAGATAATAACAAGCAAGAAGCAGTGCGAAAAAAAACCCACCACACGCATCCAAAGGCACCCCGAAAAGAGAAATCCTTCCTCATGGAAATGATGAGCTTTTAAGCTTGCTTGTTTCTTCGTTTTTTTTTTCCTAGCCAAGAAAGGAGAAGCTCGAAACGCAAAAAGATTCGTACCGGTGGAATCCGTTGCGAAGGCTTTACTGCTTCTATCGATTCAATCAAGCTGCTCCAATGTGCCACACAAATTCAGCACTGGCCAGCAGCTGGAGTCGTCTGGCAGTTGTTTTTGTTTCTCTGTTCTCCCCTACCCCACTTCCTTTCCCTCCTCCACCGCGTTTTAGCAGGCTTAGTGGGGCAGACGAGTGTGGGAGACGGATTCAATTAGCCTCAAATCAAAAGCAGATCACGTTCGGTAATTATTTGCCAGCGATTATTGACGGTTGTCCATTTGATGGAAATGTGCAAATTGTAGTGAAAATACGCAAAAAAAACACAAACACACAAATACACGCTCACGCACATTGGATGAGGTATAATCTTAATACCAGGAATGGTGGGAAATGTTAGATCAAGATGAGAACCAGAAAAGAAGGAGCGTTGTGAGAATTGAGGCAGCTTACTGATAGCAAAGTATTAATTCGAGCTTTCTTTAACTGAAAATAGAAGATTCATCATAAAGTTTTGTTTAAAGTGTGTCTAAATTATGTAAAAACGTGAAATATAAGTGTGAGAATTTAAATATTTCTTCGCTTCATCACTCATTGCTAAAGAAATTTATAGCGCCTGAAAGTATGTAATCTGCTGTAGTCATATTCGTAGGAAACAGTTTCAATCAATTTTAACTTGCTTTATTCGTTCCCCAATCATTGTTCATTAGATGTTAGGACATAAAAATTATGAAGCATGGGCTTGGGATATAAAATATTAAGCATCATAAAATATTTGGTACGCCACCTAACACCCATCACCGTGTCTTTACACGTGCCGTGGAAAATCATTCAGATTCACCTTTAATGCCCAGTTTTTGTTATAAAGTAAGGTAAAAACTGTGTTTTGACAAGTGAAATTAAAATAATTTAGAAGAAGAAGAATAGAAGCTCTTTTTTCTTCACAAATCCACACACTGATTGAACCATAGTGATAATATTTTTAATTAACTACATTGCTATGGTTAAATGCTGCATCCGGGAACTTTCTATAAGCTTTTTTTATACATCTTAAACATCTTTTTTTTTGTTCCTCCAAATATACACTGATCAACGCGTTGTGGAGAAGATTTACGTCGCAAAAGAAATTTATAACCACTTATTGCACATTAGGCATGCAAATACATATAAGATGAGCAATTTTCGCCGCATCGTTTTCTTTGAATGTAACCGATCGATGAAGAAGAAACATATCTTCTTCCGAATCGTGTATGGAGAAGGTGAAGATGTTTTTTTTCTTCTTTCCATTTACATTTCCATACAATGCACAAGGTCTGCGCTGATGGAAAACCTTCAACGCATCGATGAAAATGACTCATCAAAGGACGTGAAGCGTTCGCATCCTTCGAACGTTGCCAAGTGCGTCACGATGTAATTCGCAGTTCTAGTTGTAATAAAGTATGTTTTCTTTGTTGTGTTTACTAGTAATTGATCCAAGTTCTAGAATGTTGAAGAAGCGCTAGAAACACTTTCAGCGATGCGTTGATACGCGTGAGTGAATGCACGTGTTAGGGAAAGTTTGATTAGAGAGTTAGAGTTGGTACATAAGGAGGATTTTTACGCAGCTTAGTTTGTGGATTTACTAAAAACTGTTACAAACTAAAGCACTAGCACTAGTGTAGCAAAATCAGTTAAATGTGAACAATATTGATTGCAAGTAGTCTTTTAAAAATGTTATTTTCTTTAGCCCCTTTAAAATTCTAATCCACTAACTTGCTTAAGAACATTGTTAACTACATTATAAGCTCATTTTGATAAGATATAATTAGAATTGAATAAAACTATGATAAAAAGACTTCACAGAACACTTAGTTGATGTTAAAACTACTGCCATTTTTGCTATTAACTTAAATTAGTTTTCGATTTCTATTTTTGAACACCTCTCCCAAACATTTTATATGCTTTACAAATCATTAGTGGTCTTTACAAGCTATCATTTTAATTTACAAACTCTTTGTTTTACTGTGCCACCGTCATGTCTTTAATTTATTTACATTTTTAACCGATTTTTGCACACATTTCCTATTTTTTCAAATGCACAAAGCCTTCCTGAAAAGCCATTTTAAATTACATTTTCTTCACTCGAACACTTCTCGTGCGTTATAATTTTCACAACTTTACATCGAAACACAGCTTTCCGCACGTACCGCTTAACTCGATCAACACACCAACAAAGCATGAAACAGCGTTAAACACATCGAGCATGATACACTTCCGCGGTTTTACGACTCATTACGATCGGCCGACTAAGTTCAGTGTCTTACAAGCAACATTACTCACCGAACAGTACCGCACCGACCACACCGACCATCCGTCCGTTCCGTTCCATCTTGCGGTTCGTTGGGGTGTTTGGTGGTTGTAGGGAGTGATCTTGGAAAAATGCTTTGATCCGTCTCGTTACACCGTCCTCGAGTCCGTATCGAACCACAACTTAACCACACTTTTGTCGACTCACTCTCAACCGACGGGAGACGCGCTAGTTCCGGTTTCTCGCTTCGACCTGACGATGCTGACCGATGGCTTCGATGTTTTGGCCCAACCGTGCCACAAATCGCAAGCTAAACGGTACGTCCGCGACTCCGGTCCGGTGCTAACGAAGAATCGACACAAACTGACCGCTTGGTTGAGTCCTGCCGAGCCTCTAGAAGGCTAGACTAGTGGCGATGAACGCACGTGCATCGTGCTCAAGGTACTGCGAGCAGGTGGACGTGATTTGGGGAGTGGGAAAAATGTTCTTGATGCCGTACTGATACATTAACATTGGCTAGGGGAGATGGTAAGAGGCGCAAGAGGAAGAAGGGGAGGGGGGATTCGAAAATCGGAAGTCGAATGTTTATTACATTGAGCTCGAACAGACACACTAAGACTGTGTCAGAAAGACAAGCATTTTGATGAGGGTTTGCTGGTGGGGATGGCTTAAAGTGGATTCAAAACGAGAGAAAGATCCAATGTTTTTTTGTGTGTGTTGGTATATGTATTTTATGGATCTCGACCAGTTTCCAAAAACTATCCCTTAAGTGTGTCATGAGGATTACACCTATTTTAGTGAATTAGTGTCCTTCAGATTGTATTTTTCTGTAGGGCATGATCTGATCAAGAGAAGAATTTTAATTTTTTATTTAATTTAACCCATAAAAGGAAGATCTTTATTCCCGTCTGCGCCACTCAAGAGTTAACAGACCGAAAAAAAACACAAACAAAAAACTTAATTCGGTTAATCAGATAACCGAGGGACCTGATTCCAGTTAGCAACTGATTAACATTTCCGTAACTGACCATCCACTTCTGATGTCTCGGTGTGTTCATAAAATTTTTGGGACATCGAAATCCGGTTTCTAAACGATCGCGACTTGGTGACAATCCCATAAACCAGCTGACAGTAAAACAGGAACAGGTTCCACGCGTTGTTTTATTGTTCTGGTCAGTACAGGCCGTTCTAGAACGATTCTAAGCTTTTACACTATCCCTGCGCTGGGTCAACAGAAATTGTGTTACCATGCGCGCTCGGCTGTGTCCACGGAAGATAAATGATGATTGGCCGTTTTCGACAGTTTGAACATTGGACTCCACTTGAAGTGGTGTGGTTAGCCGCATATGTAATCGCTGTGAATTGCCAACCATTTGTCAAAGGTTTGACTGTGAAGGGTGTGCATGTGTATGTCAGCTCTGTTTTTTCTTTTCTTTCTCGAAAAGGGCTTTAAGCTTTTCAGGGTGACATTGCAAACGTAATTTACTGAGCTGCACGTTTTATTGTATGCTTCCCTTTATATACGCTTGTACGCGCTGTTTGTAATGCAGAAGTCCTTAAACTGTTTCCCCACTCAATGTCCAAAAAAACTACTCCAAAATAATTGTCGTTACATGACCATGTAACCACAGCTGTAGCATCATCGTTTAGCTTCACATCTGACGTTTGCGAGTCGTTAGTGAGTGATGCAAATTTATGAAAATGATCTTTATAAACTAAGCTTTGTCCGTCGCGATCAATGTTTTATTCCTTGATCCGGATAAGGGCTCAAGATCTGTGAAGTATTAAATGACGTCAAAGATTACATATGCTTAAGGTGCATTCAGAGTCCTAAGAGTATGATACATCTATCAAGAGACCCAGCGCACATAATTGTTTTGATGTACTTCTTAAGTTGCGTGCGCTTTTGAAAATCTTCACAATAATATGAATGTTCTCTTTGATTCTCTCAATGTTGTCATAAATTCAATAATTATTGCAAATTTGAATTCTTAACATTTTAGCTAATAAACGTCTCCTAACACTCGGCTGGTGGGGTGGCCCGGTGGTGTATTCGATAACGGCGCCGGTCTTCACACGGCAGGACCGGGGTTCGAATCCCGGCGGACCGCATCCCCGTACGCAGGACTGACTATTCAGCTACGGGTAAAATCTAAGTCACAGAGAGCTAGCAATAGCAGGCCAAGACCTCACTCGGCTGGTTCGCCACCAGCATGTCAATAGTAAAGTATCAATGTCCAAACCCATCCAAGATAAACTGTCACTTTTTAACCATCCTTCAAAGCATCCGCCATGCCATCATCGTCCAGATAGCGTGCGCGAATCTATCTCACCTGTTGCTGCTCCCGGTGACGCACAGAAATAACACTTTGTAACCTTCCTTTGCACCTTTTATTCCAAACGAGTGTGGGTCGGTAATCGGTAATTGGTAATCGATGTTCGGTGGTCGGTTTCAAAAAACGCGTCCTATTCTGGCTAAGTCACACTTTTGAGAGAGCCCTATCTCGTCCTTCCGGTCCTGCGCTGCTTCTCTCTTCTTTTTTCGTTTGACACTCATCGCGTTTATAACATGGAATCAACTTCGCGCTATCTCAACATCACCTATCGTCCATATTGCCACGAAATAATGAGCAGGAAATTGATCGAACATCAAGTGCTGTCTCCCTGCTAGTTGTGCTCCATAGTGGCAGAATATGGTGAACCGCATCCATCTGGCATCTTTCATTCCCAGGTTCGACAACTGCGGCGAAGCGTGAACGATGATTTGATGAGAAACCACCAGACCACCAGAACAAAGAACCGAAAAAGAAACGAAAACATAACGCCCGCTTCGTTTATCGCTGTTGATCCTGTGCGGTTCGGTCCCCGCTATACAACATCGGGAGTGTATAATGTTGCAATTTATATTCGCTCTACGGCGTAATGATGTAAATGTTCTCCGTGCCATAGCATCGGGTGCCTTCTTGCCTAGAGAAAAGCGAAAGAAAAGCGCAACCAGAACCGAAACGAAACGAGCCATTCCAGCCATTCAGCATGCTCCACTGGCAGAAGGTAAATAAATAATACTGCACGGAATGAGCTTCATTCTAGTCGTGAAAACAAAACAAACCAAAAAAAAGTATGGGAAATGAATAGAGTCCGTGGGTAAGAATTTCGCATCGGTAGGATGAAGTTGAAGAACGTATCGAAACAGCTGGAAGAAAGTTTTCCGACGACGATGATGCTGCGAACGGTTGTGTGCCACGGAAAAGGGGTTAGTGAACGTCCTTTTTGGGGTGGGGAGGATGTGGTGGGTAGCAGCGACAGGGTGGTTGATCTTCTTAATTGCATATTTAGCAGACAGTTCAAGGTCGTGTCTGGTGGAAACGATGATGCTAAGAAGCTGCTCGGGAGACGATGTCGGCGACCCTAAAACGTAAATCGGTATGTCCATTAAGCGCGGTGAAAGATTGCGACCACAATTAAAGACGCACCATGTGCTTATGCTTTGGAGCTTATGGTGTTTGGTTTGATATTGTCTTACTGGTACAATTATTGCTCCATTTGTTAGGTTGATTAATTTTCTCTTTATTTTCTAATTGCTTATCCTTTGACTAGAAAATATACAAAAATCAACACATATTTCAAATAACTAATTCAAGCAAGGCTCGTATTGAGATTGCTATGTTGGCCACTAAAGTTTCTCGTAATTTGTGCAATAATAAATCACTTGTTTTTCCGCACTTCTTTATCAAATCTCCAGCGAGTCACGAAGGATGCAAATCAATTCTGAAAACTGCATTTTAATTTGCTGGACCAAAGCATTGTATATCCTATCAAAACATCAATCTACCTGACCCTAAACCTGAAGTTGAACTCTTATAAAAAGGGATCCAAAGCAAACAAACCCGTCTTCTTCCCGTTGGCGATGACCCTTTTCTTGATGGGCACACCAAGACCAGGCCGAAAAGAACAGAGATTTTATTTATATTCAATCTTCCAGGCAGCACCATCCCTGTGCTTTGGTGCCATTTGTTTCCCATTAGCTTGATTGAGTACGAGTGAACGCTAACTTGCCGGCCAAAAACTCAGCGACCCGCATCGTCTCCACCCAACGGAGTGTTTTGTTGTTTCACTTTGCCTTTACGCGCCATTATTGCGTTCGAATCCATCGCCCGAAATGGTGAAGAAACATTGTCAATCATTGCAAATTAGGTACAACAATTCGTTTCGTATTTTCGGATAAGCCAACGTCCCAGTGGGAGGTTTTTAATATGCAAAAATCATTTTCTTCGTTTGCTGGGCGAGAATTTTCCCCTGGGGGAACGAGAGCAATGCGATGAAGTTGCCGGAGATGAACCAAATACCAGCCAGTCTGTGTGTGTGTGTGTGTGTCTGTGCGTATGTATCGGAGTCTGACGGCTGCCGACGGCTCGTCTGCACACGTGATTTTCAATCACTGAAGCGAACCGAAGGGCATGATCCAATAATCAAACAAAACATCTGTTGAATAGGAAAATTGGAAAAGCTTTTCTCCCGGAACGGAACGGGTATGACGTTTGTTTATCTCGCAATGTTTGATTGTCTTCGGCGACGGGTAAATAGAAGCGATGCGGTTGTGTTGTGCCGGGACGAGACGAGGATGGAAATTTATCGTGACTAGACTAGACCAGCAGTAGTCTGGCAGGTAGATGCTGGCAGCGTATTAAGCGACGGGAAATGGGATGAAGAAATTGCCACCGCTGAAGACAATTGGAAAAGCGAGCTGGACGGTGTGTGTTGTGGAAGCTAGCAGGCAAAATCACGACCAGCATCGGATAGGACGCTCGAAGCCGAGCGATTGTCGGCAGGACTCCCACCGAGCTTAGCCGTCTGCCCTGCTCACCCGAGACCGTGTGTTGGGCTTATCCCTGAAGGGATGAGGTGTCAGCCGGTTTCGAATCCGACACTATCCAACACCGAATGCACCTGATATTCGCACGAACGGCAAAGCGGAGTCCCACAGAGCCGGGGTGGGGAGGGATGCGATGATTGGGGGCAACACGTAACACGTCTGGCAAACGGTGCAAACATGCCGGGAATTTTAAGCGAGTAACGGCAGCTAATGGATTGTTTTAATCAAATTCTCCTGGCATGGAATGGACCAGATGCAGGTGCGCTTGTGTTTGTCGGGATGACGGGATGCGATTATGTGTCCGTGATGGTATTGAAGCGAAGGAAATTAACTTTCGACCCGAAGCCCTGAACTGTTTTCGTTAGCCGACGTCGTTAGTCGATGCGATCCTTTCGACCAGCCAGGCCGGGCCAGGGATTACAACGAGCGATTATTGTGATTATGTAAATTTGGAGTTGATTGTGGCCAGGTTCTGGCCGGTGCCGGTGCCCTGGCGTAGGACGTGAAAATGACGAACGGGTCCAAGTGCGACACGTGGGAGACTTTTCAATTTGCAGCCTAAATGTTGTTATAGTCTCGACTGTCGGACGTTAGTTAGCGTAACGCCGTACCACAACATCAGGTGCGGTACCCAAATCGTATCATTACATTCAATTTCGGAATAATAAATTGTGATCTGCCCGGGCCGGTTTAAACACGATGGAAAATGGAGGTACTAATTGTGTTAAAGACTTTCTGCATACTTTGTTGCGGTGTAAACTGAAGTTTGATCAACACGTTCCTTTTTTTCAAGTTAAAATATGTGCGAATTGAATAAGTACATGTTTATATGAAAAGTAAAAACTTTCTTACTTTCATACTTTTATGAACAAATACATATTAAATTTGCTTTATTTTGTAAGCTAGAGCAAACCGATACGATGGTGAATTTATTCACCACAAAATCGAAACAGTTACGCCTGATGGTATGCAATATTGTGATGGAGAAGCTGCCCTTCTCATGGGTATGCAAAATGTGTTACAATGCTTCGGAAAGGTATGCAATCTGCAGTACAGTTCCCAATGTTCGGTTGCAAAGCTAGGTTAGAAGAGCGTTTTGCTATTACTTTTAAATGTGTTTCTGTTAATTTACTATTAAAGTAGAATAATTATTAATTTACTTTTCAATTATTTTATTAAATTTCTAAAACTCCATTACTTGACCGTTACTGAAAGAGTAAATTTTAATTGCATCATCCAATATGGCACGCACCAGCTCTCAATCATCATAATGCATTGCCTAGGTGCAAACCATCGGCCATAAAGTATTTCACGAATCGTTCGCACGATGAATTGCTCCATTAGGTGCCCATGAAAAAGTGATGCAAAACGTACACAATTCCTGCCAACGCAAAACCAAGTACGACGAATGGGGTTGAACTTTGTGTGTCGTGAAAATATTTTACTTCCCAGTGGTCCCCCCATCCATCTTCCCGTGTGCCCTTCGTAACACGTCGCAAGGTTTCATCGCAATGGCTTCATATTCTCGGAACGGTGCCAGTGTCCCCCGGTGCCGGGCTGGGTGAGTACGCGTCTTGCATAAGCGTGGGCCAACGTTACAATTCCGATACTACGCACCAGACGGAGACAATAACAAACAGTAATGGACGTCGCAGGGAAGCCCAAATTTTGGACTGGAATGGCGTCAAGCCGTCTACTCCGGAGCATGCGAAACCGGTAAAACCTACGCAATTTGTCAGCGCACATTGTGGTGTGTGCGAGCCGAATGTGCTGCGTGAGCAATATTCCTGATAGCTTTCCACGACAATGGCCATATTTTATGTGTCTCGCCTGGGCAGCGAACGTTTCGGGGTGGTTTTGGAAAGACTCCAGAAGCTTTGTGTGCGAGTGCTCCAAGAAAAAAAAAACACAAAAACAAAAAAAGGACAATTCTGCACCACGAACCAGACGCACACGTGCAGCGAAGGTTGAAGTTGCAAATGTCTGACACGAATTCGAAGCCGCGCAGCTGTGTCTGTGTGTAAGCTCTCGGGTGACTGGAGCTCTCAAACGAGTCCCGGGAGCTTAGGTCTTGAACCACCGAAATTACTAAACACGACTTCATTCAACGTTGCGCTCGAGCGCTTTTCCGTCGTACTCCGCCATGTAAACAAGCGTCCGGCATCGCCATCTGCATGCACAGCCCGCTGCAGAGATACCGTTGGGAATCGAGGAATGTCGGATTCTCTCCACCGGGACATGACAGGAGACGACGCCCTGTGCCCGGTGTAGGCTTTCGACGGGGGGGAGGCGAGCACCGTCCAAAGGGTGGTCGGATAGAGGCGAATGTCAAGCTGCAGTCGGGCTGGGTTTCCCTTTCCTGAGCAGACTACGGCACAGTCGGAGCGTTGGACGGACTGGCGTAGGCAGTGTGCGCGCGTACCAGTGTAGAGTATCTCGACGTCTAGACATCGACTAGACATGCCTCGAACGTCAACCGCCTCCCGGGCCGTCGTGGTTGTCTACCGTCTCCCGAGACCCGGGCCGCCCGCCCTAGCGTTCCATCCCATGACGATCGTGCCAGCTCTCATCGGTGCCTGTCACGAGCTGGCAATAATCAATTTCACCCCCTCCGCTTCCGTACCACGTTCCCACGAAGGCAGTCCGGTGCTTTGCCGTAGACACAATCGAAAAAGCGGATCTGCAGACCGAGACAGCCTGCTGCGGTTTCGGTTCCGGCGGGCATTTTGCGGTTTTAGCTCCGAGCATCAATGACTAGGTCGGTCGAGTCGTCTTTTGCAAACGTGGTTTTGCATGTTATGTGTCGGGGTTTTGTGTCGGTGGTGGTGGTGGTTCGCTCTATCTCTCGCTTTTCCGGTGGGAAATGTTTGCTGGGTGTAATTATTCCACATCAAACAGTCGGGCTGGATGTTTGCCGGAAGTTTGGCTCTGTACGGCGATTGTGCGATTGTGAAGATAGACTATCATGAGGTTTTGCCGAGAGATTCAATTTACTGATCACCACTACTGATCACTACCGCAGTGATGACTGGTATGTTGGACTGTATGCTGTGCTTTGGTTTGATATGTTAGAAAACCAGTTTTTTTCCATCCTTGGGTTGAGTTAGAATGGAGTTGAGGTAGAATGATTAGATGGTTTTAGTTGATGATTGTGTTTAACCAATTCTATTCATATGATTCTTGATATTGTTTCAGGATTGTTAATTTGCTCTAATGGTTCACAACCTTTGAACTAAAATAAGACTTCGAATACTGATAGAGATGAGGCGCTTATTACTTGAACTTAAGAAATAATAAATATTTTTGCTTCGAGAACAACAACATCGAGTCGTCTTTTCTTGTTAGTGTCAATTAGAAAACAGGTGTGTTAAATGTTCAAAGTTTGCTCTCTCGTTTATTGCTTATGGAGAACTTTTTACGCTTGTTTACTGGTTTGACTATTCGCTTTTGGCACTTCAAACTCCAGAGTTCTTGGATGAATGATCTGGACAGGATTCGATGCCAGGACACTCTGATGGGATTAATATGTCATTGTAATTCGATTCTAATAGGAAAAAAATATTGAAGTTGAAAGAATGAAGGCTGCATTATACGCCTGAAGGTATGCAAATTACATACGTGGCCATTTTCCGACTCAGACCAAAGCGAATGCTGAAAAAGATCTTGATTGGCATCAAAAGCGATCGTGCTAAGTGTAAAATACGTCGCTTTAATTGCAACAAACTATTTTACAATAAAAACTAACAACACAAGTGTATAAATATAAACATTTCATACATTTTGGATTAAAGATATTTAAAAGATGGCATGGTTATCGATAAGTTAAGCCTTAAATATTATTATTTAAATATGTTTAAAGTTTCACAATAATAATTCGAAATAGTACGTCAAGGAGAAAATTTGAGCTATAAGTAACTCAAACTGTCTTCTAAAGAGAGCCAGGACGATATTGTACTTCGATTCAAACAAAGTAAACGCTTATAAAAGATGTATAAATAAGTGAGGTAATGTATCTACCTTAAATATTAAAAGTAAAAGATTAAAAAAGCATCCACGCTCACACAGTGAAAAACCCTGTGAGGCAGTACGAAAACGAAAGAAAAAATAGTACGGATTATCCGCTGAGAGTACCACTCGGAGTATCAAGCGTGAGAGCCAACGGCACAAGATGAGTGAGACAGTTTATCGGAAGCCATTGCTGCTCTTACACGATCCGCACGCCTTTTCTATTTCACTACACAACTATCTAGCTAAACTGTTACACATGTGATTCCGAAGGGTTTTAGACGAAGACTGACCCAACCATGAAACTCGCCGCCGGAGGATGCTGACACAAAAGTCCGCGTGCAGTCTACGAGCGACCAGGAGTCTCCTCCGTCCGTCCACTTAGTCCGGGGTCGGGCGCACACCGCAAAACAACCGCATCTGCCCCATTCCGCGAGGTGAAATATTAATGAGCCAAATAAATAAAAATAAACATCAACACACGGCGCGTAATAAAATTGGCGCTACCAACGCGACGGTTCCGCGAGAGCGCTCGCCGACTAGAAGATGTCAGTAGTGCGAAGCTAACGGTAGCGCGAGGACACACAACACACAACATTCGCCTTCGTTCTTGTACCACGCGCTCCTTAGTAGACGGTGAGCCGTGTGTGTGTGTGCCCCCGAGTGAGAGAGGGAACGCTAGCTAGAGAGGGCGAGAGCGAACGTGAAGAAAGTGAAAACGCAACTGTAGAAAGAGATGCTGCTGCACATCTCGCTCCGCATGGTGCGTGAGACGTGAGATGAGCGATGATCGGCGTACTTCAGTTTGACCGCGTGTTTTGGTGAGATTTCGTAGCTGTCAAACGCATTTTCAATCGCTGTTGTTTCACCGTTGGCTCCCGCGCGGCACGATTTTTCCTCGTGTTTTGTGTGTGCTGTGTCTGTATTGTGCCGCCTCCGAAAACGGGAAAACACACAGGCACGCACAGAGGCCTGGTTGTGTGTCCGATTGTGAGAAAAACGCGGTTGGTGCGTACAATTGTTTTTTTTTCTGCGTGCGAGGTGCGTTCGAAAGCTGAATGGTATGGCGTGCTGGAAGTGTTTCCGTTGTACGCCACGTCCGTGACAGTTTGCCGAGCGCCAGGCGGGGGCCATTTTGGTGTCGGGCCCGCCGTCGCCATCGTCGTAATTTGTCGCCGTCGTGCTACCCCGTATCCGTGCGATTTATTATTAGACCTCGTGTGTCTCGTGAAAGCCGGCCGAAAAGTGCGCAACCAAGCCGGTGTGAGTGTGGCGCGCAAAAAAAGGTTTCCGATGCAAGCTACCCAGTTCCGCCCCACACACAAACAGGCGCGCGCGCGCTCGTATCTTGCTTCCGTCGTCGTCGGGGCTTGCCAGTGTTGTAAACGTCAAGTGCGTTACCGTCAACTCGGGCCGTGGCCCATTCGCCGGGTGCAATAATTCGCAATTTCATATGCAAAATAGTGGATGATGCACTTGCACCAGTTGCGCGCGTCCGCCGTGTGAGCAAAGTGTGAGTGTACGTGTGTGTGTGTATGTGCATATCCGTGCTAACGGGTCACGATTTGCATTTGCAACGAGTTCGTGGCCCATAACGCGTGTGCAGTGGCGTGAGCAAATAGAGAGAATCGCCCATTTCTCGTTACCGTGTACTTCAATTTCGGTGTGGCCTTCCAGCGATTGGCGGAGCGAAGTAATCGGTTGATAGCAGTGAAAACGGAACCCCTGCCGACGTACGCGCATTTCCGGTACATCCGGTCGGCCGGTCTCCCAGAAACCTGAAGGAATGTGGTGAACAACGGGTGTGCTACGACCGGTGTGCAACTCATCCGCCACATCTATGGTAGGTGTCGTGTATAGTGTATAGTGTCGCCCCATATACCAGTTCGATAGTGTGTCAATTGCTGGAGACACAGTGCCGCACGACCACCAGGGCACCACGAGGGAAGATAAAAGGGCAACTTTGAGGACAGTTTTGGGTTTCACTTCCCGTTCCACACGGCAGTGTTCCCGCCATCGGGCGTGTGTGCGCCACATCGTTTGCGGGCAGACCAGCCGAAATACCTCCGTCTCCGTTCTATTTAAAGAAACCCAACTTTTCCCCAACGAGTAGGATCCGCTGCAAAATTCTCTCCGATATTATTTTCACCCAGAAACCGTGGCGACAGCGCGAAAATACCGACAGATCACCGGTAGAGACCGGTCGGCGGAAAGTGTGGATGGGGCGGTGGCGAAGGTTGGCAAAACGTTGCTCACGGTCAGTGAATGGGGAGGACTCGCTGCTCACGCTCACGCTCACACTGACAGCTTTCACCGTGAGTTAACACCGTGAGACGATCGAACGAGATCGGCTGAGAACGCTGAGAATTTGTTTTTCCTTTCTTGCATATCTAGTCTTTTTTTTGTACGCTTTTCCTTACTCTCCCCTTCGCTTCCTTGTTTTTTCCACTCTGGACCCTGTCTCATCCATCACGGGCAGGTTTCGTTTGCCTCCCCAGTTTGGGACATGCGCCGTACGGTTTGTTTTGACGGGATTCACCAGTCAGTGATAGTGGCGAACACCACTTCATCGCCCAGTTCTTCCTCTCTGTCGCAGTTCGGGATCGGGTGTTGGTAGGGTGGTAAAACGCGAAATCATCTGTCAGACGGTAAAGGACGCTGAAGCGTGCGGCCCCCCCCCCCCCCCCCAAACTCGGCAGCTCTCCCTCCCCGAAACCAAACTGGATGGTGGTTGGGTTCGTTCTCGGATGAAAAGTTTCTACACGAGGCGAGAACCATTAGTGTGTTGTTAGGCGCTAAAAGGCGACCAACAAAATGAACGGAAAAAGAAACCAGAAATTGATGATGAAAATTCCGAGCGCTTGCGAAGGCAAAGCGGACGCGGGATCTCAATCAATTTCGACATTTACCGGTGGAAAAGCTTGGCGTTTTTTTTCTTGATTCTCTAGTTATTTTTTTGCTTGTCGTTCTTTCTTGGACACGCTCGTCTACATCTTGGCTGCCGTAAAGTAAAGTCATAAATATGTATCCGGTTCGGGATTGCTTCACATGCATGGCCTTCTCTCTCTCTCTCTCTTGAAGGTGGGGAGTTTTTAAAGACCATTCTTCACACGTTTCACCTAGATTCTAGATGCTAGTGGTAGATTGGGGTCGTCCCACTCCGGATCACACCCAGTGCGATACTTCGCGTCACGTTAGTTCAGTCGGGGAGAAGCCAAAAACAAAACAAAAAAGAAAAAAAAAACGGCAACAGTAAAAACGAACGCAAATCCTGCAAATGTCATCACTCAGAGAAAAATGAGAGCTAAATATAAATATATTTTCTTGTCGTTTGCCCGATTTGCTTCCTCCGCCCTTTCCGTAACCCTCGCCGGGGGGGAAGGGTCCGGGAACGGTAGGCAAAATGTTGTTCCCACCCCAAATGTACCCGCGCGATGATTATGATGTAGAGCGACAGACACACGAGCACATGGCACACGGTAGTAAAAGGATAGTTGATACGCGCAGGAAGCATATTTTGCGCGATGACCACTAAGTTGGTAGTAAATCAAACGTGTACATGTGTGGTATTTTAACTGCGCCGATATCTGCGCCATCCCTGCCGAGACAGCCGTACGACAGGAACGTCTCCAAAACGATGGTGACAACGACGACGACGACGGTGCTATAATTGAAACTGATCGAACGGTGGTGAATCTGTCCGAGCAGCACACGGTGGTCGGTGGTTGGATGGTTTTTGTGAAGGATGGGGATCACAGTGAAGTCACAGTGGAAGATGTTTGGAATCCATCCGACAGACTGGCGGTTTGCCCAGGCGGTAAACTGGCTGGCCGACACGATTGCATAATCCGTGCACAGGTGGATCGGAAACGGTTCTCTGAGTCGTTTGGAGGCCTGTCGGATGGGATGATTTTTGGGGGTTTTTTGTGCTGTGTACTTGTTGATGAACGTTGAGAACGGTTTAAAAATAAGATCGTTTAGTTACTGGTGTTTCCATATTAGAATAAATGCGATAGTCATTAAGCTATAATTAGTTTACTCACTGTTATCGGATTTTGAACACGAGATTGTTAGGACTAAGCTAGAATTTAATGACAACATTGAATTGTTAGTCGTCACTGCTGTTATCTTTGTTCATAAATATCCATAGAATCATCTGTTTGTCCTTGTTAAATGTATGCTCATATCGATTCTATGACTATAGCTAAGGTCTTTAAATCGATAGCAATAGTTCCTCGGTTTTGTGCTTTATTTTAACAAGACAAAAAATCATTTCTATGAGACCTGGATACACATATTATGATTTTATAGGAAAACAGAGATTGACCGTTAACAGAAACATACAAAAAACAATCAAGAATCGTCTACAGAACTGTCTTAAACTGTTGTTGAATTGGTTAATCAACAAGCAGAAGTCTACTTTAAATTCTAGAGCGTTGCAAGAGTGCATCATTTGCGTAATTGGGTCGCTAATGCATTATGAACTATTTCTAAAGTCTAGTTTTAGCAGTTGACTTCCTCTTAACGTTTTAGCAAGAACTAAGTTGTTCAAGAAATATAGAATAACCAGGGCGACAACAGCTTCATTTTTATGAAGTTCGTTTTTGTGTATGTTGAAGATTATATCACACGTAAAGAAGATTATTCATAATAATGTAATTAAACCACATAACTAGCTGCTATTTTATTGAGTATGAAAGTAGTGCCAACCTTGGAGTAAAAACACAAGGACTAAGAGAACCATACCAATGCGTTATACTAGAACAGTATTTTTATTCACTCGAAATAGAATAAAAGAAGTTTGAGGAACACTTTTTATGAATATAATCTTCAAATTTATGATCAATCCTTTCGTTTTAGTCATGTAATCTTCAACAAACTAATAGTTTTTTTATTGCTTTTTCCATTTTCAGATTAAAAGTGTTGTGACGTAACAAACAAACCCCAAGAAAATATTTAATAGCAGCAAACCAAGTTTAAAGTTGTGCCTAAAGTGTGTGAAAATGTGCTTGTGAATGGTGATACAAGAATAGCGATAACGTAAAGCTTCCGTAAAGGTAAAACAAATCGAGTGTTGCAACTATTCGTGCACGGTTGCCAGGTTGATAAGTGCATACACGAAAACGGCTAACAATAGGAAGCTGCTATCGCACAGCACAGTGCAAGTGGCGCGGGTGTGGTGTGCGTTCCCGGTGCGGTGTGTGCGCTATGGTGAGGTGCATCGTGGCTGCAGCGGGTAGCTGTGGTGGCAGTGGGCCACCCCAAAGGGGAGCACCGGTCGTCGCAGTGGCCCCCCAGAATGTGTCCAGTGGTGCCGCGGGGGCCAGCCGAGCGTACGGGCTCATACTAATGCTGCTGACATCACTGCTCTCGTCGGCGTGTTCCCTAGCGGTGCCATCGGCGGCACAGAAACACTTCGCATCCGGTGGCGACGATCAACCACACGGCACCACACTGCCGGCCTCCTCATCGTCAACGTTCGTCGGTTCCACGTACCATCCGGCAGGTGTGGCCTCCGTGACGCTGCTCCACCAACAGCAACCACACGAGCGGAAGCAACATGGCCACCGGCGACCAGTTGACACCGGTCACGACAGCTCGGAGCAAGCTGCGAATGAAGACCGGCACGTACCCGACCTGTACAATCTGACACTGGCGGCGATGCGTCAGTATTTGCGCAACCACCTGAACGAGTCTCGGCTCGGGAAGGCACCGCGCAAGCGCTCGCACGTGCACGTGGACGCGGTGGACGTTGAGTTCTACCGGCGGTTCAAGGAGTTCAACAGTAGCCAGGCGGTGCTGGATGGAGTCGCGAGCCATCTGCCGGCGGTCGGTACGAACAGCTCACAGCTCGGTCAAGACCCTTCGATTGGTGGGCCGACTTTGCAGAGCGAGTCCCTGCCGAACAGTCCCGACGAACCATCGTTGACCGTTGTCACGAATGTCACGGCAGAACCGTCGTCCCCAGCAACGACATCGTCGGTGGTTCCTGCGGGAACGGTGAGTCCGCGCGATTACAGTGTGCTCATGGATGATCCACGTGGCTACATTACGGCGTCCTCATCGTTTCCGCTCCGACCGGGCAAAACGTCCACCACTTGGAACACCACCTTCGCGCAGCACAGAGGTAAGTGGCGCGGGGCTCGGGTAGCATTATAACAACGAAGAATAAGACATCCGTTGTCGCTTTAGACAGCGGTAATTTATAGCCCGATTGGGGACAACAACATCAACATTCGCCAAACCGTGGGGCCAGCAAGAACTGTCCATCCCCCCGGGGCAGTTGCTCGTTAAATCGCTCATTTTATGGTCATCCCGTCGACGTGTGACACTTCGCAACGAAAACGGATCTTGGCGCCCCACTACCGGCGACCTCTGTACCCGTGTTTTCCCGTCGGATAAATTCCCGGATTGAGTGTCAAGTTGATGACTCGTCGTCGTCTTCGTTGTCCGCTGCAGCGAATTGCATTTCGCTGTCGTCTCGGTTAATCTGCAGACAGGCGACGCGTTCGCGGTATGACATTGCCAAAAAAGACAAAAAAACAGTCGAACCACACAAACAAATGTATGTCTGCGGAAGATGGAACGGACCGCATGAAGATCGTAACCATTTCTTATAGGGTTAAGATTTCATTGCATCCCGTTTTTATTCATTAACGAACAGCACGGAACGACCGAGGGGAGGGATGAATAATGATTGGCTGCGTTTACGATGCACACTTTGGCAAACGCTTCGGCTGCTTCACTCTGGATGGTTAAATGTTTCAGATAAATTTTGTATGTTTGTATGTTTTGGTATTCCATTTTGTGCGCGTGAAGATTGATTCGGACGCTATGAAATGGACACCGGCGCGAATCCATCGAAGTGCAGCTCCAGCTGCGACAACGATCCCGTCCTTCGCCTGCCAGGATTAATAGACTGTAGATAGGGCGAACCTCGAATCGTATTCTCCGGGGGGTTTTTTTTTCGGTGTCTCCCGTTTTTAAGGACAGGCGAAAGGTGCGAAGTTTCCCCCCGACGAGAGAGTCTTTGTAACCGGATTCGCCTCGATGCATCTCCAGTTGGTCTGTCTGGCAAACATATAACGCCTGCATATATGCATATTCATCCACACCGGCGAGATCCGTTCGTGCCCGAATTCAGCGCCAATCGGTTTCGCGAAAGGTTCATGGTTAAATGGTAATGAGCATCTAGACCTCCGGCCATTTTTTTTTGCGCAAGGAAATGAACGAGATTTGAATGGTAAATTGATGCTTTGTGGTTTGTGGTGCTCCCCATCGGTTGTACTGCGGTCGCGAGTTGCAGCATTAGTGTGCCGGTGGTTGCGATGGTGCTTTAAGCCAAGGGCGACTAATCGGATAGGCTTGAGAAATTCATTCAAAATCGTGTCAAGAGTGAAAGGGAGTTTGTGCATCAAGAGGCAATAATTTAATGTAATTTGTACAAGGGCAAAGATCAAGGGAAAAGGTTGGAGAAAAATTAGAATCGTTGACATTGAAGCTCAAAGATCTCGTTTAAGAGATTTAATTGCTGAAAACTAAACAAACTCTATCGTATTAACATTAATCTGGATTCCAATAATGCTTACATGTTCAACAAAAAACTCTCACGCAACAGATTGTCCTTGTTGCTTTCTCTCAAGTCCAATCCGGTATCAGTTGCAGCATCTAAACGTGGTCTGCTTCAGCTTTTCAAAGTCTCAGCGGTCCACAATCAGATCTCAAGAATCAGTGAGTTTCTTATCCATCCACCTTTGTTTGTCTTCAGAACTTACTCGTTTGGGTTGACCGGTACCGGTCGCTATGCTGCCATTCTCAGCTGTTGCAGTGTGTTTTGCGCTTTCGTTTTCGGTGTTGGCACTCGAAGAAAAAAGCGCATAAGGCGCACTACTGCCCTAAGCGCGTCCATCCCAAATGCTGGACGGTCACGAAATAAACAAATTTGTATCTAGTTTATTCTTTTATGCGCTGACGGGCAAGGGTCGTTACGATTGCAAAGGGGTGATTGAAGTTTGCTGCATCAGCACTGATAACACGCACTGATTGCTGCTGCCTGGTGGACGAAGAATTTGCTCCCCGGTGATGGCAGTGTTGCGAGACTTTCGTTGGTGCACGACCTAGATTTGGGTGGAAATTCGCTTTACCGTCCAAGCATGGTAAGTTTCACTGTCAACTAGTTTGTGCGGTTGATAGCTGGTGGACTCTAGAGGTTATCAAGGTCTATCTCGGAAACCCACGAAGTCAAAGTTTTGATCTAAAATAACTGACCTACGGCGAGCGGGACACCGGCCCCGTGTTTTTGATGTTTCGCTGCTTCGCACACCTCGCTTATGCCACAGCTCATGCGACATAGCACACCAACATAACCGTTCATTTGCATAACAGATAGAAGTCAATTGATAGCTCACCAGTGCGCGGCGAAGATCCGGCAATGAATGAATGGGCATCAGTGTTTCGATTGCGGAGCACTGATAGCACTGTTGATCTTCGTTTCTCATAGCCCACATACGCGTCGCTGTAAGGGATGAGAGATAATATTTGAAGCAACAACAAAAAATACGCTTCCCCCAGGCAAAGTTGGAGCTGATGATTCGCGGCTGAACTGCTCCATAGCTTACCGTTGAGGGTGTGTCTGTAAGTAAGAAGCGAAAGAAAGAAACCCCGCCAGCAGGTGGCTCATCATTTTCGTTTCGTTGACTTGCAAATTTATGCACAAACTATCTCTCTTGTCACGGTACGGTGCTTCCCTCGTTGGGCTGGGGCTTGGAGATGATATTCCGAATGCGACTTGATTAAGTTTATTGTAGGGGTCCGATTTGAAAGCCATCAGTAGCTTATTGTATCTTCACAGTTTTTTGTTGTTATTGTCGCTGATCTTGCTCTTTGGTGTGTTTATTTAGCAGGTTCTATTATAATGGGAGATGAAACTACAGAAGGTAAAATAAGATTAGATCGTTGTAGGGTGTTGTAGAGTTTAATTTAATATTTGAATGTTGTATCTTCCGTTTATTTTCCGAAAAGCCTATTAGAATATGATTATTTATCTGCGTACTTGGAGTAAATTTGTGTAAAAATAATAAAATTTAAATAAAATTTAGTGTGAAATAACTCATGCATTTAAAATATCTTCAAATCTGTGGTCTTACAGCAGTGAGTCGGATTAATTGCCATTATCCTTGTAATATTCAATATTTTAATGGTCTTTGGTTCTTGTTGCTTATTCAAGTCCTGCGAGAGCCAACAATAAGTCTAGTAAGCCAGCAATAGCAGGCATGACCTAAGAGGTTGTTAGGCAAAGAAAGAAGAAGAGAATGATTTTTATAATAGTTTCTTCATTCAGAGCGGTTTTGTTTTTTTTAAACAACTAGACTATTTGATCAAAATTAAAATTGATAGAATTTGTTTGGTCAAATTGATAAGATTTGATTTACAGAAGTAGAGAATGAATGCTCCTAGAGCCAATCATGCTTCATTTGCAGATCTTATCCAGATACTTTGTGATATTGTTTCACCGCAAATTTTTCCTTTGAGATAACAAAATCTTTGTTACCTTCTCTGATAGTCTCTGATCTGATAGTCTTGGCCATCCATAGAACTCCTCTTCATCTGTGTTCTCTAGTGATTGTAAGAGGTCTTGGCCTACAAGTGTTGAGTTCCTTGGCTTGAATTAACCTGTAACTAGACTGTCAGTCCTTTTCGGTACGAGGAGACAGTCCGAAATTCCATAATGGAATTTGATACACAGCCATACTGAGTTAAAAATCGTAAGCATTTGGTCACAAATACAACTCTATTTGAAGTAAAATGGTAAATTCGTTACTGATATCAACCTTAACCTGAAAACTACATTTCAACTGTATTAAAATATTTTTTAGAAACGCTCTCATTTTGTCTTCAATTAGCTATCAATTCGTGTCGAAAAACAGCTATAACTACGATTCACACAATATATAGACAGGGGGCGACAAGAAAACTTAAATATTAAACTATAATCAGGTACAGCACGAAAGGAAGTCAAGACATGTAAAAGAGACTTGAATGTATTAAAGTAATACTATTAAGCAGCCTGTATCTGCATGCAGACTCTCTTTCTATCTGATTCCATAATTCAATGTTCCTCCATAAAACCATGATACATTGTTAAGAAGATACTACAGTTCGAGTCTCAAAGGTAGACGTTTTGCAAAGGATTTTTGTCAATAACAAACAAACCGTAAATACACTACCAGCCTCTTCTTAATAGCATTACATTACAGCTCTTGTACAATAACAGAAAACAAATGTTACCGATTAGCCTAGACGTCGGCAGAGCCCACAACTCTCCACTGCATTCTATCAGTCCCAACGTAGTTGCAACACTACCCAAACTATTCCCATGAACATCAGGTGGGAGCACACAACGAGTGCAATTTTAATTTAACTCAACCCTCTTGCCGCTTGGTACCGGCACCCTCCTGTGCGCTCCACCAATATTCCTGTTTGCTTACGGGTACAGTTTCAGACTTAAATTAATGCTCACTGTCGAACGATTTATCCTGGCACCGACCGGCCCGGTAATTATCGTGTGCACCGGATGGTGTGCAGTCGTCGTTTGTGCATATTGCAGAGCCCGCCCGAGGAACAACGGTGACCCAGTACGAGTGCGGGCCGTGTAACTCCGGTGCAAAAACAACCTCTACCCGTAGTGAGTGTCCTGTCCTGGGTGGGTGAGGTTTATCGTAAGATTTACGCTTAGACAAATGCAACACCGGCAGGATTTCGCATCGGCCTTCCATTAGAGGTGCCGATAAGACACCCGAGAAAACACATAATAGAGCATAGATTAGGCCACTGTTATATGATCGTGAAATGCAGCAGAAGCTTATAGGCAATTCGAGGTTTCATTACCTAGTATCTTTCATTTTGAGCATTCATAGGCGAAGGAAACATAGAATAATATACAGTGACAGATTATCATACAAAATATGCAGTCCAAGTCTGACATAAGGACGTCCATGTGACAAGCATTTGAAGTTAGCACGTGAAGGTGAAAGAAAATTACCTTACCGACAGTAAGGTCGAAGTTGTAGACAGTAGTAACTGATCAACTGATATCAGTAGCGAGCAATATAATTGTTTGGATAAAACTGTCACAGAGGATGAAACCGGGACGTATAGTAAATGATCGTTAATGTCCAGAGACAGCTGATAAATTTCTTCTCCTTATCATCCTAATGTTTCTGTCTACTAATAATTCCTTAGATTATTCTTGAACCTTTCGGTAAACATTGTAATTAAACTGAGTTGAATTGAATTTAAATTTATTTTGACGATAATCATGCCTCAAATCCCAGTTTAGTAAAATGCTGCTATTGATGAATGATGTGCATTAAAAGAAATTATTCTAGAACTATACTAGACTAGGAAGGGAATTATATGCATTTAAAGGAACTGAAGTACTTATAGTTAAAATGTCTTAAAAAAAATGTCAACTGTTTTGTGTTAACACCCATTGGAAAAAAATTGTATATTCCAATATGAACAAACATCAAAATATAGGAAAAGCGAATATAAATTGAAGCAAATGTATAACAAAGAATGAGCTATTAATCTGACAAATCATCATGAAAGAAGCAAGTTTTTACAATATGACTCAGAAATTGTATAAGTCTAGCGCTTCACCTCAATTATTGGTCGCCCAATCATACAAAAATGCAATAAATTCGTTAAAAATTTATACTAAATTGAATCTTGTTCAATACCATGAGACAATTTTCTGAAATTTGATGTTCTCCTGTTTTTTTTATTCCTAAAACGAAACAACATTCCTTCGCTCACACAACTCATGTTCGATTTTATGCACATTCCTTCCCCGATCACTGTTCCCACCGTGAAGATGACCAATAAAACGATCGTCCTGCACGTACTTTCCATTGCACCCTCAGCATCTATCGCACCTAAGCAAGTGTTTATTCAACGTGTTCCTTCCCCAAAAAAAAAACTCGGGGTGTACTGAACTCGCATCCCAACAACCGAAATCCCGCGGGTAATTTCATCGCGAACCGTACATAACCATCGCTAATAAAATTGCAATTTCATTTGCCTTCCAAACGTTCCCAACACTACGGGATCTCGCCGGTACGCCAAAATGCAAACCACAACAGGCAACAACAATCATCAAATCGTATAAAATACGACACACTCGCGCACCCTTCACGTGGATGATCGCTTTTGCGGACGCGATCCATACAGACAGCCCGCACCACACGGCGCACGTATCGAACCGGCGTTCAATTTTATTCCACGAACTTTCGGCGGTGCGAGTTTTGGTTCATATTTCGATCGACGTTTCGCTGCCCGAATAAGATATCAGTACGCTGGAAATCCTTGGCCGTCAGGTTCGATTCGCTGTCTCTCGCACGGACGAATGAGCAGGCGGGCAGACAGACAGATTCACGCTCGAAGATAGGAATGTGTACGTACGGACACGTCTTGTTGCGGGTTATTGCACGAAATTGGAAATGTGAGATATTTACGCTCTACTCCAAGTACCAGAGCACAGAAAAAAAGCATTAACAATCATACCAAGGGCACACAATTTGTGATGCCGAAAACAAAAACCACAAAAAATAGCTTAAGGATCGATTCCAAATCACCAATCAGCTGATATTGGCAGCAAGATGGAGTGGACTGATGAGCAGGAGAAGGTGGCCGGGCGGGTCAATGGGCGAGCTAGAAGCGAAAACTTCGGGTCCGAACAAGAAACGCTTGATTTATAAACTCATAATTTTGCATAAATTATGAAGCACAAACTGTTGCCAAATTTAATCCCATTTGCTTATGTTTTCGGGTGGTGCTTGTCGGCCAAAGTTTTTAGCTAAAGCTCAAACCCCAAGTCCTGGTCCTTACTTCTTACCTCCCCCGAACACAATAATCCAAAACACACCTCGTTCAGAAAATGAGATCGGGTTTTTTGGTTTTGTTTTGGTAATGCACCGCCAGCCAGGGTGTGCGAGGACTCGGGATGTACAAGCCGCGCCGCTGAAGTTCGCGACCACAGGCAGACAGGCTGGCAGGCACACAACAACTTTACCACCAAACCTTGTACCGAAAACTTTCGAGACTGTCCCGCTCAAACCCCAACGCAAAGGAGAGTGGCCGAGAGCGAACGAGAACGAGCGGAGCGAATTGTAAAAAGCGTCTGCAAAACGACCACCACCAGTCGGGGGCTCATCTGGCCCTACCTATTCTGGTATCCTGTCAGTGAATCAGCCTCGACTCGACTTATCTCCCGTTCATCCCTGTTCGCCCCATAATCTCGCCGATCTATCCGACACGTGTCTCATTGCACGAAGCGAAAACAACTACAACGAAACACTCCGGCCGCATATAAAAAACCACAAACGATATGTGACTTCTAATATAAACTGACGCTTTTTATTTGACACTGCACTCGGCTCGGGACGCAAAAATTCTGCTACGGTTGTATCGTGCTCTCTCTCGCTCGGCAACCCGGTTGAATCAGTAACGAATTGGGACGAAACTTTTTGGACTTTCTCACATTTCAGTCTTGCCGCAGATGTTCGTCGGCGGGCGTGGGTGTTGAGTAATATTTCCTGGCCCGAGCGTAATCGACTGTGTCAGTTTTGTTGGTGGATAGTTGTTTTTGTTTCTGCTTTCCTGCCATACCAACTCAATCATTTCAATTGATTTAGTTTATCTGTTTATGAAGAATATTTTTTAAACTTCCTGTATTGAAGATAGCATGTTATCATTTTGATTATAAAATATGTGAAATAAAAATCTTGCAGGATGTATTGACTCGCCAACTGATACAATATCGCAACGATACACTTATGTTTAATTATTTTATTAAGATCTCTTTCAACTTCCATAGGTATACACGATAGGTTACACGATAAGACAACAAAAATCCTCACGGAGCATACAAACTCCTTGAATCCTTACTTAGTCATCTAAAACACGAAACGGGCCAGAGGTTTGCTAACATTCTAAATACATGCCAGAGGTGAACAAGATTTAGCAAAAAACACTGTCAGCAATCACTGATACTTACTCTTCGACCGATACTGAAACAAATGGTGAATATAAAGCATCTACGAGGTTTATTCTGGACTCTAGGGAATAGCGTCATTAGTCTGCTGGTTATGCTCACAGATCTCTTCTTCGTTGGTACTATAACATTTGGAGGACTTGGCCTGCTATGTATAGCATTCTGTGATTAGTTTTACCCGTGACGATCTGGATAAGATTCCATACGCGGTCCTGTTGTGTGAAAATCGGCGCCGATTGAGAGCCACAAAGGATTCTCAATAGTAGGTTTGATGCAACTGTTTCCTGAGATGCTTGAGGCATGCTTAAGTAGAAATCACCAGTAGTCATAAGTCACATCAGTACAAATAAGAAGTCTCATATTCAGTAACTTCGTTCACATTGTTGGAAACAATATTCTTTGATTGATTTTGGTATTTTCAAATGATTTCTGTACCAACTTACGCACATATGAAGCCTAAAATAGTTGCGTTTAAACTTTTTTAAACAATAGTTATCAAGTTTGACACAAAGATTAATGTTCAACTGCGCTTCGCAGGGCCCTCTAAACCGATCGCACATTTTTGCAGCGTGTAACTTCATCCCGATATTCATTTTCAATGAACAGTTTGATATACGGCAGTTTAACCAAGCATCATGTAGTCCATCTGCAAAAAAAACCCTCTCACCCAAGTACATTTAAAAAGCAAACTGCAGCTCCATAGATACGCCCGCTGTCAAATTATAATCCCCCAGTTCCAGGTCTTTAATCACTTTCGCGGATTCTTTTCCGCGCTTCCGGACGTTACGTATGCATTGGCATGCAAATAAATCAGCTTTACGCCGGATTAAATCACACTGCAACACTGCAACCAGGAGCTCACGGTTGTGCTCGCGGGACACCAAACACAGACCGATCAAAAAAAAAAAAGGTGCAAACACCAGAAATAGGGAACGAATCTTGGACGGGATTCAAACCGAACTGAAGGACAGCATAAAAATTGTACCTTGCACACCCTTTTTTTTATTGCAATCGCTCTGCTGTCCCTTTGAGTGATTCACAAATCCTGGCAACTGTTGTTCGAGATAATTCCCACCTTGCGCACGGTGCACACGAACTGCACACAATGTTGCATTCGCAAACGTCCCGTAGGCGATGTTCCGGGACCGAGTCCGATTCGTCTACCGAGTGCCCGCGCTCTATCAGAATGCAAAATATGATTTCATTCAGCGAGCGAGGATTTATCAGCATTCGCAGCACAGGCAACAAAGTAGCTGAGACTGTATGGACGGATGCACCGAAGGGATTTACTCGACGTCAATGGAAGAAAGAAAGGATATCTAGTCAGTTCATTATCGCTTACGGTCGGTACGAAGCACGGTACAGCAATAATGCTGACAGGAAGGCATGAACGTTGCCGTGCTGTAAAGAGGTTAGTATTTTGAATTACAATGGGAGAATGGAATTTTTCTGTTGCTTTCGGATTTCCGAAAAGCCTATTAGAATCTTCTTCTTCTTCTTCTCTGGCACTACAACCTCTGTAGGTCTTGGCCTGCTATTTCTAGCTTTCTATGACTTGTGTTTTACCCGTAGCAGAATAGTCAGTTCTGCGTACGGGGAGGCGGTCCGCCGGGATTCGAACCCCGGTCCTGCCGTGTGAAGACCGGCGCCGCTATCGGATACACCACCGGGCCGCCCCTATTAGAATATGATTATTTATCTGCGTACTTGGAGTAAATTTGAGTATGAAAATATTTTTGAAGTAAATACAAATAAAATTGAGAGTGAAATAGCTCATCGGGTCTCAATTTTATGCATTTAAAACATCTTCATATCTGTGGTCTTACGGCAGTGTGTCGCATTAATTACCATTATCCTTGTAATATCCTATATTTGAATGATCTTTGGTTTGGTTGGGCCTACACTGTATGATCAGAATTTCCGTTTGTATTTCTACTAAAAAGCATCTTCGATCGCTTCGAAATTGGAAGGAAAGACAAAGATTCCCAAAGATCTCTTGGTACAATGAATCGACCAAAGAACCTTGAGACTGATCTAATATATCTAGAATTATAGATTGCAATTAAGTCGACAACTTCGAGTAAGACTATTCAATACATCCCGGTTAACTATAAGATCAATAGTTAAGCATAGAACTAAATATCTTTGTACTGAGACTCTTTCTTGGAGAAAAATTTAGGTAACAATGCTTATCTTGCTGTACCCTATCAGAAAGATGTTTTTGCTCCAGTAGCTTCAGTTATTCTTTCTGGATGATTGTCTGCTAATCATGTATGAACGACCTGAACTAAAATCTTTTTCCATGAATATCATACATTCTTCTGGTCATCCGAGGGTTAAGCCCGATCCTATAAACCCATCAAGCTCACTATTTTCTTCGGAAGACTTATAATCAGACTTATAATAGAGCTCATAATACGAAGAGTTCTCCAAAAGTAGCTCCTGTGTAGGCTGCAACAGCTTCAAAGTTACTGATGCAGACTGAGGGCAAAAGACGGCGCATAAAAGTGGTTACAATTTCTGATTTAATTACATTATAAAACGGTTTATCTCGTGTATATTGAAGTCGTTTTAAAAAAGAAAACCATTACTTAAGCCTTTTACGGCACTAAAACCACCCGTTCGCCCATCGCGACGCCATCAAAAAACCACCTTTATCGGCTCGGGTATACTACTTTTTTACTTGCCAGCGCCATTGCATTGTTGTGTCATAATTTAACCGAATGCAGATGTCTGGCGACCCTCCGTATCTCGTCGGCTGTCATTAAACGGCGGCTAATTGTTGCTGCCAATGCACCATAACCGTTACTCTCAGTCGAACGCTACCCACTCCCGCACGACCATTCGGTTTTGTCAGCTGCAAATCGTTACAGTATGTGTGTTTGTGTGTGAAGCGCGTCGCGTTTTGACGCCATGAACTCTCGCACCATCCGTTGCAGTGCTATCAATCGCTGTGAAAGCTTTACGGCCAGTCTCAGACCGAGGACCAATATGCATGGCATCGTTTTCGCGCTGGCAGGAAAACAAGCGACGCCACAAGCTCTCATCTCTGCTGGACACGTCAACGCTACGCGACTGTCACTTTCGCTACTGTCAATCTGAATTTTCTGAACAGGCGCACATCGGTGGGGACCGAGTCCGATTCGTCTACCGAGTGCCCGCGCTCTATCAGAATGCAAAATATGATTTCATTCAGCGAGCGAGGATTTATCAGCATTCGCAGCACAGGCAACAAAGTAGCTGAGACTGTATGGACGGATGCACCGAAGGGATTTACTCGACGTAACGATGGAAGAAAGAAAGGATATCTAGTCAGTTCATTATCGCTTACGGTCGGTACGGAGCACGGTACAGCAATAATGCTGACAGGAAGGCATGGACGTTGCCGTGTTGTAAAGAGGTTAGTATTTTGAATTACAATGGGAGAATGGAATTTTTCTGTTGCTTTCGGATTTCCGAAAAGCCTATTAGAATATGATTATTTATCTGCGTACTTGGAGTAAATTTGAGTATGAAAATATTTTTGAAGTAAATACAAATAAAATTGAGAGTGAAATAGCTCATCGGGTCTCAATTTTATGCATTTAAAACATCTTCATATCTGTGGTCTTACGGCAGTGTGTCGCATTAATTACCATTATCCTTGTAATATCCTATATTTGAATGATCTTTGGTTTGGTTGGGCCTACACTGTATGATCAGAATTTCCGTTTGTATTTCTACTAAAAAGCATCTTCGATCGCTTCGAAATTGGAAGGAAAGACAAAGATTCCCAAAGATCTCTTGGTACAATGAATCGACCAAAGAACCTTGAGACTGATCTAATATATCTAGAATTATAGATTGCAATTAAGTCGACAACTTCGAGTAAGACTATTCAATACATCCCGGTTAACTATAAGATCAATAGTTAAGCATAGAACTAAATATCTTTGTACTGAGACTCTTTCTTGGAGAAAAATTTAGGTAACAATGCTTATCTTGCTGTACCCTATCAGAAAGATGTTTTTGCTCCAGTAGCTTCAGTTATTCTTTCTGGATGATTGTCTGCTAATCATGTATGAACGACCTGAACTAAAATCTTTTTCCATGAATATCATACATTCTTCTGGTCATCCGAGGGTTAAGCCCGATCCTATAAACCCATCAAGCTCACTATTTTCTTCGGAAGACTTATAATCAGACTTATAATAGAGCTCATAATACGAAGAGTTCTCCAAAAGTAGCTCCTGTGTAGGCTGCAACAGCTTCAAAGTTACTGATGCAGACTGAGGGCAAAAGACGGCGCATAAAAGTGGTTACAATTTCTGATTTAATTACATTATAAAACGGTTTATCTCGTGTATATTGAAGTCGTTTTAAAAAAGAAAACCATTACTTAAGCCTTTTACGGCACTAAAACCACCCGTTCGCCCATCGCGACGCCATAAAAAAACCACCTTTATCGGCTCGGGTATACTACTTTTTTACTTGCTACCGCCATTGCATTGTTGTGTCATAATTTAACCGAATGCAGATGTCTGGCGACCCTCCGTATCTCGTCGGCTGTCATTAAACGGCGGCTAATTGTTGCTGCCAATGCACCATAACCGTTACTCTCAGTCGAACGCTACCCACTCCCGCACGACCATTCGGTTTGTCAGCTGTAAATCGTTACAGTGTGTGTTTGTGTGTGAAGCGCGTCGCGTTTTGACGCCATGAACTCTCGCACCATCCGTTGCAGTGCTATCAATCGCTGTGAAAGCTTTACGGCCAGTCTCAGACCGAGGACCAATATGCATGGCATCGTTTTCGCGCTGGCAGGAAAATAAGCGACGCCACAAGCTCTCATCTCTGCTGGACACGTCAACGCTACGCGACTGTCACTTTCGCTACTGTCAATCTGAATTTTCTGAACAGGCGCACATCGGTGGCAGTGTCCGGGCACGAGTCAACTGGGTTGGCAGAAGAACCCAAAACGTCCGGCCCGGGCCGACTAGCAGACAGATGGCAAAAAGGTCGTAATTATTTTTTCATGCCAAATTTCAGCCTTCATTTTATGGCCGTTAATACCACGTACACGGGTACAGACCCGTATATACATAAAATGCTCGGTCACTAACCGTCCGTTGCAGTTTCACACTTTACGCCGTTTAAACTCATTTGCAGCACATAACGTCATCATGCAGTTTTATATTCATTTTTCGAGACTGTGTTGTAGGGCGAGGTTTGGGTCTTTTTTTTTTGTTGGTTTTCGGTTTTTGTTTACTGTAGCCGTTGTTGCTTCTTCAAGCTTCTCGCTTCACCAGCAAACCGGTGCGTACATGTACATGTTAATTCCGTTACTATCCGCCCGAAGGGATGGGTCGCTGTTGC
>KZ062965.1:77319-90047 GCA_002091835.1 Anopheles maculatus
TTCTTTTCCGCGCTTCCGGACGTTACGTATGCATTGGCATGCAAATAAATCAGCTTTACGCCGGATTAAATCACACTGCAACACTGCAACCAGGAGCTCACGGTTGTGCTCGCGGGACACCAAACACAGACCGATCAAAAAAAAAAAGGTGCAAACACCAGAAATAGGGAACGAATCTTGGACGGGATTCAAACCGAACTGAAGGACAGCATAAAAATTGTACCTTGCACACCCTTTTTTTTATTGCAATCGCTCTGCTGTCCCTTTGAGTGATTCACAAATCCTGGCAACTGTTGTTCGAGATAATTCCCACCTTGCGCACGGTGCACACGAACTGCACACAATGTTGCATTCGCAAACGTCCCGTAGGCGATGTTCCGGGACCGAGTCCGATTCGTCTACCGAGTGCCCGCGCTCTATCAGAATGCAAAATATGATTTCATTCAGCGAGCGAGGATTTATCAGCATTCGCAGCACAGGCAACAAAGTAGCTGAGACTGTATGGACGGATGCACCGAAGGGATTTACTCGACGTAACGATGGAAGAAAGAAAGGATATCTAGTCAGTTCATTATCGCTTACGGTCGGTACGGAGCACGGTACAGCAATAATGCTGACAGGAAGGCATGGACGTTGCCGTGTTGTAAAGAGGTTAGTATTTTGAATTACAATGGGAGAATGGAATTTTTCTGTTGCTTTCGGATTTCCGAAAAGCCTATTAGAATATGATTATTTATCTGCGTACTTGGAGTAAATTTGTGTAAAAATAATAAAATTTAAATAAAATTTAGTGTGAAATAACTCATGCATTTAAAATATCTTCAAATCTGTGGTCTTACAGCAGTGAGTCGGATTAATTGCCATTATCCTTGTAATATTCAATATTTTAATGGTCTTTGGTTCTTGTTGCTTATTCAAGTCCTGCGAGAGCAACTGCTCACCCGTTTTAAATCCTAAACTGTATGATCAGAATTTCCGTTTGTATTTCTACTAAAAAGCATCTTCGATCGCTTCGAAATTGGAAGGAAAGACAAAGATTCCCAAAGATCTCTTGGTACAATGAATCGACCAAAGAACCTTGAGACTGATCTAATATATCTAGAATTATAGATTGCAATTAAGTCGACAACTTCGAGTAAGACTATTCAATACATCCCGGTTAACTATAAGATCAAAAGCTAAGCATAGAACCAAATATCTTTGTACTGAGACTCTTTCTTGGAGAAAAATTTAGGTAACAATGCTTATCTTGCTGTACCTTATCAGAAAGATGTTTTTGCTCCAGTAGCTTCAGCTATTCTTTCTGGATGATTGTCTGCTAATCAACAACCTGAACAACCTGAATTAAAATCTTTTTCCATGAACACCATACATTCTTCTGATCATGCGAGGGTCAAGCCCGATCCAATAAACCCATCAGGCTCACTATTTTCTTCGGAAGACTTATAATCAGACTTATAATAGAGCTCATAATACGAAGAGTTCTCCAAAAGTAGCTCCTGTGTTAGCTGCAACAGCTTCAAAATTACTGATGCAGACTGAGGGCAAAAGACGGCGCATAAAAGTGGTTACGATTTCTGATTTAATTACATTATAAAACGGTTTATCTCGTGTATATTGAAGTCATTTAAAAAAGAAAACCATTACTTAAGTCTTTTACGGCACTAAAACCACCCGTTCGCCCATCGCGACGCCATCAAAAAACCACCTTTATCGGCTCGGGTATACTACTTTTTTACTTGCCAGCGCCATTGCATTGTTGTGTCATAATTTAACCGAATGCAGATGTCTGGCGACCCTCCGTATCTCGTCGGCTGTCATTAAACGGCGGCTAATTGTTGCTGCCAATGCACCATAACCGTTACTCTCAGTCGAACGCTACCCACTCCCGCACGACCATTCGGTTTTGTCAGCTGCAAATCGTTACAGTATGTGTGTTTGTGTGTGAAGCGCGTCGCGTTTTGACGCCATGAACTCTCGCACCATCCGTTGCAGTGCTATCAATCGCTGTGAAAGCTTTATGGGCAGTCTCAGACCGAGGACCAATATGCATGGCATCGTTTTCGCGCTGGCAGGAAAATAAGCGACGCCACAAGCTCTCATCTCTGCTGGACACGTCAACGCTACGCGACTGTCACTTTCGCTACTGTCAATCTGAATTTTCTGAACAGGCGCACATCGGTGGCAGTGTCCGGGCACGAGTCAACTGGGTTGGCAGAAGAACCCAAAACGTCCGGCCCGGGCCGACTAGCAGACAGATGGCAAAAAGGTCGTAATTATTTTTTCATGCCAAATTTCAGCCTTCATTTTATGGCCGTTAATACCACGTACACGGGTACAGACCCGTATATACATAAAATGCTCGGTCACTAACCGTCCGTTGCAGTTTCACACTTTACGCCGTTTAAACTCATTTGCAGCACATAACGTCATCATGCAGTTTTATATTCATTTTTCGAGACTGTGTTGTAGGGCGAGGTTTGGGTCTTTTTTTTTTGTTGGTTTTCGGTTTTTGTTTACTGTAGCCGTTGTTGCTTCTTCAAGCTTCTCGCTTCACCAGCAAACCGGTGCGTACATGTACATGTTAATTCCGTTACTATCCGCCCGAAGGGATGGGTCGCTGTTGCACTGCGTTTTTTTTTGTGTACGGTGTATCTCGGTTGTTTTGTGTTTTATTTTTTCATTCCAAAGCCACTTTTTACGAACCTTTAACGACCACCGTTCGAAGACGGCGACACTTACCAGCCAGCCTATTACTTTCCGGTCAGACATTTTACGATTTTTACACACCACAGTCTGGTCACCCCGTCGTACGGACGTTTAAATATGAATTATAGACTGGCGATATTTTTTACTCCCTGTGTTCCCGGATGCTGGAATGGAACAGCTGTACTGCTGCAACCGTTACCATGTTGCACCGTTCTCAGCATCCTTAGCAGCGCCACATCGGGGGTCTTATCGGCGCCACTAATGGAATGCCTATGCGAAATCCTGCCGGTGTTGCATTTGTCTAAGCGTAAATCTTACGATAAACCTCACCCACCCAGGACAGGACACTCACTACGGGTAGAGGTTGTTTTTGCACCGGAGTTACACGGCCCGCACTCGTACTGGGTCACCGTTGTTCCTCGGGCGGGCTCTGCAATATGCACAAACGACGACTGCACACCATCCGGTGCACACGATAATTACCGGGCCGGTCGGTGCCAGGATAAATCGTTCGACAGTGAGCATTAATTTAAGTCTGAAACTGTACCCGTAAGCAAACAGGAATATTGGTGGAGCGCACAGGAGGGTGCCGGTGCCAAGCGGCAAGAGGGTTGAGTTAAATTAAAATTGCACTCGTTGTGTGCTCCCACCTGATGTTCATGGGAATAGTTTGGGTAGTGTTGCAACTACGTTGGGACTGATAGAATGCAGTGGAGATGTGGGCTCTGCCGACGTCTAGGCTAATCGGTAACATTTGTTTTCTGTTATTGCACAAGAGCTGTAATATAATGATATTAAGAAGAGGCTGGTGGTGTCTTTACGGTTTGTTTGTTATTGACAAAAATCCTTTGCAAAACGTCTACCTTTGAGACTCGAACTGTAGTATCTTCTTAACAATGTATCATGGTTTTATGGAGGAACATTGAATTATGGAAACTGATAGAAAGAGAATCTGTATGCAGATACAGGCTGTTTAATAACATTACTTTATTGCATTCAAGTCTCTTTTACATGTCTTGACTTCCTTTCGTGCTGTACCTGATTATAGTTTAATATTTAAGTTTTCTTGTCGCCCCCTGTCTATATATTGTGTGAATCGTAGTTATAGCTGTTTTTTCGACACGAATTGATAGCTAATTGAAGACAAAATGAGAGCGTTTCTAAAAAATATTTTAATACAGTTGAAATGTAGTTTTCAGGTTAAGGTTGATATCAGTAACGAATTTACCATTTTACTTCAAATAGAGTTGTATTTGTGACCAAATGCTTACGATTTTTAACTCAGTATGGCTGTGTATCAAATTCCATTATGGAATTTCGGACTGTTTCTTCGTACGAAAAAGGACTGACAGTCTAGTTACAGGTTAAGTCAAGCCAAGGAACTCAACACTTGTAGGCCAAGACCTCTTACAATCACTAGAGAACACAGATGAAGGCGAGTTCTATGTATGGCTAAGACTATCAGATCAGAGACTAACAGAGAAGGTAACAAAGATTTTGATATCTCAAAGGAAAAATTTGCGGTGAAACAATATCACAAAGTATCTGGATAAGATCTGCAAATGAAGCATGATTGGCTCTAGGAGCATTCATTCTCTACTTCTGTAAATCAAATCTTATCAATTTGACCAAACAAATTCTATCAATTTTAATTTTGATCAAATAGTCTAAAAAAAACCACCTTTATCGGCTCGGGTATACTACTTTTTTACTTGCCAGCGCCATTGCATTGTTGTGTCATAATTTAACCGAATGCAGATGTCTGGCGACCCTCCGTATCTCGTCGGCTGTCATTAAACGGCGGCTAATTGTTGCTGCCAATGCACCATAACCGTTACTCTCAGTCGAACGCTACCCACTCCCGCACGACCATTCGGTTTTGTCAGCTGCAAATCGTTACAGTATGTGTGTTTGTGTGTGAAGCGCGTCGCGTTTTGACGCCATGAACTCTCGCACCATCCGTTGCAGTGCTATCAATCGCTGTGAAAGCTTTATGGGCAGTCTCAGACCGAGGACCAATATGCATGGCATCGTTTTCGCGCTGGCAGGAAAATAAGCGACGCCACAAGCTCTCATCTCTGCTGGACACGTCAACGCTACGCGACTGTCACTTTCGCTACTGTCAATCTGAATTTTCTGAACAGGCGCACATCGGTGGCAGTGTCCGGGCACGAGTCAACTGGGTTGGCAGAAGAACCCAAAACGTCCGGCCCGGGCCGACTGGCAGACAGATGGCAAAAAGGTCGTAATTATTTTTTCATGCCAAATTTCAGCGTCATTTTATGGCCGTTAATACCACGTACACGGGTACAGACCCGTATATACATAAAATGCTCGGTCACTAACCGTCCGTTGCAGTTTCACACTTTACGCCGTTTAAACTCATTTGCAGCACATAACGTCATCATGCAGTTTTATATTCATTTTTCGAGACTGTGTTGTAGGGCGAGGTTTGGGTCTTTTTTTTTTGTTGGTTTTCGGTTTTTGTTTACTGTAGCCGTTGTTGCTTCTTCAAGCTTCTCGCTTCACCAGCAAACCGGTGCGTACATGTACATGTTAATTCCGTTACTATCCGCCCGAAGGGATGGGTCGCTGTTGCGCTGCGTTTTTTTTTGTGTACGGTGTATCTCGGTTGTTTTGTGTTTTATTTTTTCATTCCAAAGCCACTTTTTACGAACCTTTAACGACCACCGTTCGAAGACGGCGACACTTACCAGCCAGCCTATTACTTTCCGGTCAGACATTTTACGATTTTTACACACCACAGTCTGGTCACCCCGTCGTACGGACGTTTAAATATGAATTATAGACTGGCGATATTTTTTAGTCCCTGTGTTCCCGGATGCTGGAATGGAACAGCTGTACTGCTGCAACCGTTACCATGTTGCACCGTTCTCAGCATCCTTAGCAGCGCCACATCGGGGGTCTTATCGGCGCCACTAATGGAATGCCGATGCGAAATCCTGCCGGTGTTGCATTTGTCTAAGCGTAAATCTTACGATAAACCTCACCCACCCAGGACAGGACACTCTCTACGGGTAGGGGTTGTTTTTGCACCGGAGTTACACGGCCCGCACTCGTACTGGGTCACCGTTGTTCCTCGGGCGGGCTCTGCAATATGCACAAACGACGACTGCACACCATCCGGTGCACACGATAATTACCGGGCCGGTCGGTGCCAGGATAAATCGTTCGACAGTGAGCATTAATTTAAGTCTGAAACTGTACCCGTAAGCAAACAGGAATATCGGTGGAGCGCACAGGAGGGTGCCGGTGCCAAGCGGCAAGAGGGTTGAGTTAAATTAAAATTGCACTCGTTGTGTGCTCCCACCTGATGTTCATGGGAATAGTTTGGGTAGTGTTGCAACTACGTTGGGACTGATAGAATGCAGTGGAGATGTGGGCTCTGCCGACGTCTAGGCTAATCGGTAACATTTGTTTTCTGTTATTGCACAAGAGCTGTAATATAATGATATTAAGAAGAGGCTGGTGGTGTCTTTACGGTTTGTTTGTTATTGACAAAAATCCTTTGCAAAACGTCTACCTTTGAGACTCGAACTGTAGTATCTTCTTAACAATGTATCATGGTTTTATGGAGGAACATTGAATTATGGAAACTGATAGAAAGAGAATCTGTATGCAGATACAGGCTGTTTAATAACATTACTTTATTGCATTCAAGTCTCTTTTACATGTCTTGACTTCCTTTCGTGCTGTACCTGATTATAGTTTAATATTTAAGTTTTCTTGTCGCCCCCTGTCTATATATTGTGTGAATCGTAGTTATAGCTGTTTTTTCGACACGAATTGATAGCTAATTGAATACAAAATGAGAGCGTTTCTAAACAATATTTTATTACAGTTGAAATGTAGTTTTAAGGTTAAGGTTGAAATCAGTAACGAGTTTACCATTTTACTTCTAATAGAGTTGTATTTGTGACCAAATGCTTACGATTTTTCACTCAGTATGGCTGTGTATCAAATTCCATTATGGAATTTCGGACTGTTTCTTCGTACGAAAAAGGACTGACAGTCTAGTTACAGGTTAAGTCAAGCCAAGGAACTCAACACTTGTAGGCCAAGACCTCTTACAATCACTAGAGAACACAGATGAAGGCGAGTTCTATGTATGGCTAAGACTATCAGATCAGAGACTAACAGAGAAGGTAACAAAGATTTTGATATCTCAAAGGAAAAATTTGCGGTGAAACAATATCACAAAGTATCTGGATAAGATCTGCAAATGAAGCATGATTGGCTCTAGGAGCATTCATTCTCTACTTCTGTAAATCAAATCTTATCATCTTAACCAAACAAATTCTATCAATTTTAATTTTGATCAAATAGTCTAATTGTTTAAAAAAACAAAACCGCTCTGAATGAAGAAACTATTATAAAAATCATTCTCTTCTTCCTTCTTGGCCTAACAACCTCTTAGGTCATGCCTGCTATTTCTGGCTTACTAGACTTATTGTTACCGCATAGTTGGATGGTCAGTCCTCACTATGGGGGAACGGCCATAATGAATAAAAATCATTATTTAAATTAATACAAACAAATATAAACAAACCATAGTTAATCTAAGGTTGACGATCTTCCCAAGTAAAAAAACAATAAATTAAATATCAAAATTTACAATATAGTTCATGCTAATCTCTAAGTATTTAACCACACTAATCTCAAGTACTACAATAGTCACTCTTTCCGGATAATAAACAGAAGATACAACATTCAAATATTAAATTAAACTCTACAACACCCTACAACGATCTAATCTTGTTTTGCCTTCTGTAGTTCCATCTCCCATTATAATAGAACCTGCTAAATGAACACACCAAAGAGCAAGATCAGCGACAATAACAAAAAAAAAACTGTAAAGATACAATAAGCTACTGATGGCTTTCAAATCGGACCCCTACAATAAACTTAATCAAGTCGCATTCGGAATATCATCTCCAAGCCCCAGCCCAACGAGGCAAGCACCGTACCGTGGCAAGAGAGATAGTTTGTGCATAAATTTGCAAGTCAACGAAACGAAAATGATGAGCCACCTTCTGGCGAGTTTTCTTTCTTTCGCTTCTTGCTTGCAGACACACCCTCAACGGTAAGCTATGGAGCAGTTCAGCCGCGAATCATCAGCTCCAACTACGCCTGAGGGTAGCGTTTTTTTTCGTTGTTGTTGCTTCAAATATTATCTCTCTTCCCTTACAGCGACGCGTATGTGGGCTATGAGAAATGAAGATCAACAGTGCTATCAGTGCTCCGCAATCGAAACACTGATGCCCATTCATTCATTGCCGGATCTTCGCCGCGCACTGGTGAGCTATCAATTGACTTCTATCTGTTATGCAAATGAACGGTTATGTTGGTGTGCTATGTCGCATGAGCTGTGGCATAAGCGAGGTGTGCGAAGCAGCGAAACATCAAAAACACGGGGCCGGTGTCCTGCTCGCCGTAGGTCAGTTATTTTAGATCAAAACTTTGACTTCGTGGGTTTCCGAGATAGACCTTGATAACCTCTAGAGTCCACTAGCTATCAACCGCACAAACTAGTTGACAGTGAAACTTACCATGCTTGGACGGTAAAGCGAGCTTCCACCCAAATCTAGGTCGTGCACCAACGAAAGTCTCGCGACACTGCCATCACCGGGGAGCAAATTCTTCGTCCACCAGGCAGCAGCAATCAGTGCGTGTTATCAGTGCTGATGCAGCAAACTTCAATCACCCCTTTGCAATCGTAACGACCCTTGCCCGTCAGCGCATAAAAGAATAAACTAGATACAAATTTGTTTATTTCGTGACCGTCCAGCATTTGGGATGGACGCGCTTAGGGCAGTAGTGCGCCTTATGCGCTTTTTTCTTCGAGTGCCAACACCGAAAACGAAAGCGCAAAACACACTGCAACAGCTGGGAATGGCAGCATAGCGACCGGTACCGGTCAACCCAAACGAGTAAGTTCTGAAGACAAACAAAGGTGGATGGATAAGAAACTCACTGATTCTTGAGATCTGATTGTGGACCGCCGAGACTTTGAAAAGCTGAAGCAGACCACGTTTAGATGCTGCAACTGATATCGGATTGGACTTGAGAAAGCAACAAGGACAATCTGTTGCGTGAGAGTTTTTTGTTGAACATGTAAGCATTATTGGAATCCAGATTAATGTTAATACGATAGAGTTTGTTTAGTTTTCAGCAATTAAATCTCTTAAACGAGATCTTTGAGCTTCAATGTCAACGATTCTAATTTTTCTCCAACCTTTTCCCTTGATCTTTGCCCTTGTACAAATTACATTAAATTATTGCCTCTTGATGCACAAACTCCCTTTCACTCTTGACACGATTTTGAATGAATTTCTCAAGCCTATCCGATTAGTCGCCCTTGGCTTAAAGCACCATCGCAACCACCGGCACACTAATGCTGCAACTCGCGACCGCAGTACAACCGATGGGGAGCTCTCTTCCCTTACAGCGACGCGTATGTGGGCTATGAGAAATGAAGATCAACAGTGCTATCAGTGCTCCGCAATCGAAACACTGATGCCCATTCATTCATTGCCGGATCTTCGCCGCGCACTGGTGAGCTATCAATTGACTTCTATCTGTTATGCAAATGAACGGTTATGTTGGTGTGCTATGTCGCATGAGCTGTGGCATAAGCGAGGTGTGCGAAGCAGCGAAACATCAAAAACACGGGGCCGGTGTCCTGCTCGCCGTAGGTCAGTTATTTTAGATCAAAACTTTGACTTCGTGGGTTTCCGAGATAGACCTTGATAACCTCTAGAGTCCACTAGCTATCAACCGCACAAACTAGTTGACAGTGAAACTTACCATGCTTGGACGGTAAAGCGAGCTTCCACCCAAATCTAGGTCGTGCACCAACGAAAGTCTCGCGACACTGCCATCACCGGGGAGCAAATTCTTCGTCCACCAGGCAGCAGCAATCAGTGCGTGTTATCAGTGCTGATGCAGCAAACTTCAATCACCCCTTTGCAATCGTAACGACCCTTGCCCGTCAGCGCATAAAAGAATAAACTAGATACAAATTTGTTTATTTCGTGACCGTCCAGCATTTGGGATGGACGCGCTTAGGGCAGTAGTGCGCCTTATGCGCTTTTTTCTTCGAGTGCCAACACCGAAAACGAAAGCGCAAAACACACTGCAACAGCTGGGAATGGCAGCATAGCGACCGGTACCGGTCAACCCAAACGAGTAAGTTCTGAAGACATCAAAGGAGGATGGATAAGAAGCTTACTGATTCTTGAGATCTGATTGTGGACCGCCGAGACTTTGAAAAGCTGAAGCAGACCACGTTTAGATGCTGCAACTGATATCGGATTGGACTTGAGAAAGCAACAAGGACAATCTGTTGCGTGAGAGTTTTTTGTTGAACATGTAAGCATTATTGGAATCCAGATTAATGTTAATACGATAGAGTTTGTTTAGTTTTCAGCAATTAAATCTCTTAAACGAGATCTTTGAGCTTCAATGTCAACGATTCTAATTTTTCTCCAACCTTTTCCCTTGATCTTTGCCCTTGTATAAATTACATTAAATTATTGCCCCTTGATGCACAAACCCCCGTTCACTCTTGACACGATTTTGAATGAATTTCTCAAGCCTATCCGATTAGTCGCCCTTGGCTTAAAGCACCATCGCAACCACCGGCACACTAATGCTGCAACTCGCGACCGCAGTACAACCGATGGGGAGCACCACAAACCACAAAGCATCAATTTACCATTCAAATCTCGTTCATTTCCTTGCGCAAAAAAAAAATGGCCGGAGGTCTAGATGCTCATAACCATTTAACCATGAACCTTTCGCGAAACCGATTGGCGCTGAATTCGGGCACGAACGGATCTCGCCGGTGTGGATGAATATGCATATATGCAGGCGTTATATGTTTGCCAGACAGACCAACTGGAGATGCATCGAGGCGAATCCGGTTACAAAGACTCTCTCGTCCGGGGGAACTTCGCACCTTTCGCCTGTCCTTAAAAACGGGAGACACCGAAAAAAAACCCCCCGGAGAATACGATTCGGGGTTCGCCCTATCTACAGTCTATTAATCCTGGCAGGCGAAGGTTGGGATCGTTGTCGCAGCTGGAGCTGCACTTCGATGGATTCGCGCCGGTGTCCATTTCATAGCGTCCGAATCAATCTTCACGCGCACAAAATGGAATACCAAAACATACAAACATACAAAATTTATCTGAAACATTTAACCATCCAGAGTGAAGCAGCCGAAGCGTTTGCCAAAGTGTGCATCGTAAACGCAGCCAATCATTATTCATCCCTCCCCTCGGTCGTTCCGTGCTGTTCGTTAATGAATAAAAACGGGATGCAATGAAATCTTAACCCTATAAGAAATGGTTACGATCTTCATGCGGTCCGTTCCATCTTCCGCAGACATACATTTGTTTGTGTGGTTCGACTGTTTTTTTGTCTTTTTTGGCAATGTCATACCGCGAACGCGTCGCCTGTCTGCAGATTAACCGAGACGACAGCGAAATGCAATTCGCTGCAGCGGACAACGAAGACGACGACGAGTCATCAACTTGACACTCAATCCGGGAATTTATCCGACGGGAAAACACGGGTACAGAGGTCGCCGGTAGTGGGGCGCCAAGATCCGTTTTCGTTGCGAAGTGTCACACGTCGACGGGATGACCATAAAATGAGCGATTTAACGAGCAACTGCCCCGGGGGGATGGACAGTTCTTGCTGGCCCCACGGTTTGGCGAATGTTGATGTTGTTGTCCCCAATCGGGCTATAAATTACCGCTGTCTAAAGCGACAACGGATGTCTTATTCTTCGTTGTTATAATGCTACCCGAGCCCCGCGCCACTTACCTCTGTGCTGCGCGAAGGTGGTGTTCCAAGTGGTGGACGTTTTGCCCGGTCGGAGCGGAAACGATGAGGACGCCGTAATGTAGCCACGTGGATCATCCATGAGCACACTGTAATCGCGCGGACTCACCGTTCCCGCAGGAACCACCGACGATGTCGTTGCTGGGGACGACGGTTCTGCCGTGACATTCGTGACAACGGTCAACGATGGTTCGTCGGGAATGTTCGGCAGGGACTCGCTCTGCAAAGTCGGCCCACCAATCGAAGGGTCTTGACCGAGCTGTGAGCTGTTCGTACCGACCGCCGGCAGATGGCTCGCGACTCCATCCAGCACCGCCTGGCTACTGTTGAACTCCTTGAACCGCCGGTAGAACTCAACGTCCACCGCGTCCACGTGTACGTGCGAGCGCTTGCGCGGTGCCTTCCCGAGCCGGGACTCGTTCAGGTGGTTGCGCAGATACTGACGCATCGCCGCCAGTGTCAGATTGTACAGGTCGGGTACGTGCCGGTCTTCGTTCGCAGCTTCCTCCGAGCTGTCGTGACCGGTGTCAACTGGTCGCCGGTGGCCATGTTGCTTCCGCTCGTGTGGTTGCTGTTGGTGGAGCAGCGCCACGGAGGCCACACCTGCCGGATGGTACGTGGAACCGACGAACGTTGACGATGAGGAGGCCGGCAGTGTGGTGCCGTGTGGTTGATCGTCGCCACCGGATGCGAAGTGTTTCTGTGCCGCCGATGGCACCGCTAGGGAACACGCCGACGAGAGCAGTGATGTCAGCAGCATTAGTATGAGCCCGTACGCTCGGCTGGCCCCCGCGGCACCACTGGACACATTCTGGGGGGCCACTGCGACGACCGGTGTTCACCGTTGGGGTGACCCACTGCCACCACAGCTACCCGCTGCAGCCACGATGCACCTCACCATAGCGCACACACCGCACCGGGAACGCACACCACACCCGCGCCACTTGCACTGTGCTGTGCGATAGCAGCTTCCTATTGTTAGCCGTTTTCGTGTATGCACTTATCAACCTGGCAACCGTGCACGAATAATTGCAACACTCGATTTGTTTTACCTTTACGGAAGCTTTACGTTATCGCTATTCTTGTATCACCATTCACAAGCACATTTTCACACACTTTAGGCACAACTTTAAACTTGGTTTGCTGCT
>KZ062966.1:0-13786 GCA_002091835.1 Anopheles maculatus
TTTTTTCTCCAAACGTTCCACCATACAGCCATACCGCGAACGAACGTGTTTCTGTAAAGGACAACTTGCACCCGGTGGTACTGCTCTTGTGTCAAGAGGGCAATGATGTGAAATGTGAGTGAAGAACGTAACAAACAGCAACAGCAACAACGTACCAGACCACCAACCAACAGCATTCAACGTGAGTTTCGTTCGCCGCAAACGGCTGGGCGAGCCTGCTAGATTACTCGAACTCCACACCATCTATCAAACACGGACAAACCGCAGGCCAGGCAAGCTCGTAGATCCAAGACCATGTTTGTGAACCAGTGCACCCGACGACCTCACATGAACGTGTTTGTGCTGCTGCTCGGAGCAACTGTGATATGTCCCGCGTACGGCATCATTGATCGGCTGGTGGTGCAAACCAGCAGTGGACCGATACGCGGACGCTCGACCATGGTGCAGGGGCGTGAGGTGCACGTTTTCAACGGTGTCCCGTTCGCGAAACCACCGGTGGATAGCTTACGGTTTAAGAAGCCTGTCCCAGCCGAACCATGGCATGGGGTGCTAGATGCAACCCGATTACCTCCATCATGCATACAGGAACGGTGAGTTGGCAGTGTACGGTGAGGATGGGTGTGCTGTGAATCGCTACACCTTCTTGCAGTGTCAGTGTGTTCTCGTTAGGGGGTTGTAGGAGGGTCCTGATGGTCGGATCACTAAGAACCGCACGCGTCGGTGTTTCATTTTAGATATGAATATTTCCCTGGCTTCGCGGGCGAAGAGATGTGGAACCCTAACACGAACGTATCGGAAGATTGTCTGTACCTAAACATATGGGTGCCAACGAAAACGCGCCTTCGACATGGTAGAGGTCTAAACTTTGGCAGCAATGATGTAAGTTTGTTGAGCAACTGCTATAAAACATGCGAGTTGTAATACTACCAGACATTCACAGTATTTCCAGGATGATGACGACTTCCAACGTCAGCATCAGTCCAAGGGTGGACTGGCAATGCTTGTTTGGATTTATGGCGGAGGTTTCATGAGCGGCACCTCCACGTTGGACATCTATAACGCCGAAATACTAGCCGCGGTAGGAAATGTGATTGTCGCGTCGATGCAGTATCGAGTCGGTGCGTTTGGATTTTTGTACCTAGCTCCGTACATTAATGGCTACGAAGAGGATGCTCCTGGTACGTTTCTGTGATTATCCCCCGCCGCAAACCGGCTGTTCACTAATTGCTAACAATATCATCCGGCAGGAAACATGGGCATGTGGGATCAAGCGCTCGCCATACGGTGGCTGAAGGAAAACGCGAAAGCGTTCGGCGGTGATCCGGATCTGATTACACTGTTCGGTGAGTCGGCCGGTGGTAGCTCCGTTAGTTTGCATCTACTGTCACCGGTAACGCGCGGTCTGTCGAAGCGTGGCATCCTACAGTCCGGCACATTAAACGCACCGTGGAGTCACATGACGGCGGAGAAAGCTTTGCAGATTGCGGAAGGACTCATCGACGATTGTAACTGTAATCTGACCATGCTTAAGGTAAGGTAACGAAACGGAAGCGATGAACTTAGACATTAAATTGCTGTATGTGTTCACCCTTGCAGGAATCACCGAGCACAGTGATGCAGTGCATGAGAAACGTGGATGCAAAAACCATCTCGGTTCAGAATATATGAAACAAAATAATAATAAGTGTAAATTGTAAGCCAGCCGTCGTGTCAATCGTGACGTGTGTAGAGTAACGGTTACTAGGAAGATTTGGACAGTTAAAGTTAAGCCAGCACTACAAAAACTTTAGATTTGCATCCTTTCATTTGAATCTACTGTACACCGCCTGTCTCACTCGTGATATATGATTTTTACTACTGTTGTGTTGTTTCGTTGGAAACTTGTTAACTAGACTCGATGAACGCTTGACGAAAAAGAGAAGCAACCATTTAGATGTTACCTTAAATATTGCCATGATACGTTCATGCTATCATTTGGAAGGGATTGTTTAAAGAAAAACTATATATATATAGAAACCAAAGAATTAGCTGGGGGAAAAGCCCAAATTTGCATGCAATTGTGTAAGAGTAACACGATTCATCTTTTTTTAGATGTTCCAAAAACGACTATTTAATATAAATATGTAAAACCAAAACATATCATTCAACAAACAAATGAAAAGAGGAAGGATAAACTTAGATATTAATATACATTATTATTAAAACAAAACCAAAACCAAACAAACAACCCGAAGGAACGAAACGACAAGAAAATGGCAAACAAATAGTGTTTTAAGGAAATCTACCTTTATAAGAAAGCTTTTTATGAGAATTGTAAAATCACTTTTGAAAATACCAACCGAACAACAAGTAGTGGCAAAGCGAACGAAAAGAAGCAAAAACCATATAAAAGATATGTATGGCGATATTGTTAGTATTGCTTGCTATGTAGTAAGCATAGTTGGTTGGTTTATTATAATAATAATAATATCGGTCAAAATATACGCGATGCGGTCTTATGATCAAAAACAAAACAAAAAAAAAATCATCATGTATGTGATTCATATCGTGTTTAGCAGATTGATGGTAGCGAATGCAAAACAAAACACAAACACACAGCAAAGAAAACAATATTCACATAACATCCAGTAATGGAGCATGGTAGAGCATGATGTTTAACAAAACAAAAACACAACAGAAAAACAAAGTACATCCTTCCGGATGTTTTTACCGGAATGGTTAATAGAGGGCGCAAGAAAGAGAGATAAAAAGAGAGAAAAAGAAAGTTTAAAAGAAGGTACGCGCAGCATACTTATATTGGAAGAAGAAGAAAAAGAATACGAAGCAAGGCAGCGAAGTGAACAAATCCAACGCCACAACTCATTCATTGAGCAAAAATAAAAAAACAAACACATATCAGGTGCTTTAGTCGTTATCATAATTATAACGCAGAATGAAAGGTAAAGAATAATAGAATCGCACCGCCTCCCAATTTTTGCAGTAACATGTAAAAATTGAAGAAAAAAAAACAGAATGCTTTTAAACATACTTAGGATATTGATTCCACGAGCCGTTCGCTAGCCAGTTCTATTAAAACTCCACAGGCTACATCATATTCCGGAAACAGCAACAAACAGCGAGTCGTTTCGAACTTTTCTCAATTGATTCGTTAAATGGGGCTCCACTTGAGCGAATCAATTAGAAAATACAAATGATAACCGCGAGAGGTGATAAGGCTGCTGTTGGCCGGGACACAGGTACTCTTAATAATACTTATTTTAATTTTTTTTTTCACTAACCTTATGAATGGCCTGGTACGTGACAAGTGGCTAAATGGTAATAATTGTAGAAACTTTACACATGCAACTATCAAGATTTAGTTTAGGAAAACTATACAACTGCATAGTTCGTAGGTAAGCGTATCCACCTAGAAGAGCAATAAGCAGCCTGCTATGGTGTGGCGTAGGTCGCTTATGATTTTGGATATTACCGTTAGTGGACTACACTACAAACAAAACAACCATGTCAGCATGTATGTAAACAGTAAACACACACACAGGATCCAAGCTCTCAGCTTACTACAAACGTAATTAGGTAGATTTGTGTGCAGTTCTGTGAAGCACCTGACTACTGTGGCCTAGCCGTTATATAAACAAAAAAACACAAAATAGACCCTGAGCTTATCCACGTGTGACCTGAAGCATGTCGGCAAGAGAACTATGATGGAAGTTACAATTGCGTAACCTTGACAGTTTGTCAGAGATGACACCCATGTCACGGCGCGACATTTTGCACTGTCTTTTTAGTATACTTTCTGTTGTCATATTAACAATCTATGGTACTACTGCTACAGAGTCAAACTACAACAAAACGATATTTAATGACTTTAAAATGGAATAGAATTGTACGCATTCTCAGCATGGCAAGCAAACAGACACAGACAGAAAATTGTGGTAGAGGATCATGTTAGTAGCTGTTATATGTAGCTTACCTATGGTAGTGACACACACCCGTACACAAAAAAAGAAAACACACACAAATGAACGCAACTGACGAACACGAAGGTTTCGTTACGAACCTGATTTAGCTTTTCAGCAAGCTAAACCATAACAATACCATCCACCACATAAGGAGTAAATCGATCTGGCAAGTGTTCGGCTCTGGGCGTTATTGTATTGTGCAGAATAGGAACATACAAACACACTCACACATATACTAGGTACTCTGAACACACTAAGTTCCTTCAAGTGTTCTCGCTGAATCAGTGTAGACTATAAAACGCCATAATGAATTGAACATCGTTTTCGCTCCCGTATCACCACCATCGTTATCGTTTAACTTCCGACGCGACTGCGCATTTTTTAAACACAAAAGAGTAAAACAAGCTTTAATTTGACCCGTTCTTCTTTTTGGCACACACAAACGTTGAAGTGGTTTGGTAGTGGCTTTTTGGCTTTATGTGTACTATCGAGGTCATCCAACACAACAATAGCTTGTTGAGAAACTGTCACGCGGACGTAGCAGGACATGGATTCGGTCTTTGGCTCCGTGTGTGTGGAAGAACATTGGAGGAGTCGCTACGATGACGAGCTGATACGAGCTGTGCGGTGATCTCATCAACGTACTCGTCAGGCTTCGGTCTTGTTAGCCCCGTCCACAAGGACAGAGGAGAAGTTGGCAGGGCACAACTGAGATGGAAAGATGGTATTGAGGCGTTTGCCTGAAAGGCCGACAAATTGAATTGGCAGACTGGAAACGGTGTTGTAGCGCCTGATAAGTAAGTAAGACGGTCCCGGACGGTATTCGATAACTGGGCCTCGGCTACCGGAGTTCTCGCAAAACCATAGTTTTTAGTTTATGTTTTTTGTGTCGTGATGCACTTGCACCTTTCTTGTAATTGACGGAAGCAAAAAGAAAAAATACGTTGCGTGCATTCGTTAGGGTGCAGAAATGGTGAAGTGAGATGTGGAAGTAACAGTTTTATCATCTTATTACAAAGGCCTTCTAGAGACAAAGAATTACACCTACAAGCTAAGAATACATTTTGTACAGTAAAGCTAGTACCGAGCGCTGCAGTATTATTAAAAACAAACATTAGCATAACTGTCTACCCTGTAGATAATGATAGTAGTATATTGTTACGGAATGGTAGAAAACACAGCTAGTAGATGCGTGCAGCGTTTCAGTATGAAGAACGCGCCGTAATATCCATTATTGTGAGTGCTAGGTCTATCTAGTGCAAGGTAGTTGCTGAACGTCAAATGATAGTAGTATATTGTTACGGAATGGTAGAAAACACAGCTAGTAGATGCGTGCAGCGTTTCAGTATGAAGAACGCGCCGTAATATCCATTATTGTGAGTGCTAGGTCTATCTAGTGCAAGGTAGTTGCTGAACGTCAACAACATATCATTTTCACTAACGGAACGAAGGCAAAACAATGGAGCTAGACGTGTGCAAACGAAAGGCATTAGACACGATAAACACATGAAACGTATGGAACGATATGTTGAGCAGAACATTGCTGCGTAGCAGTAACAAGCAGTACATCATCCATACACCCTGCAGATAGTGCATAGACATACTATATTTGTTTGGGTCTAAATTTCATCTACCATCGTTAAAGCTAACGTTTTGTTTACAACCGATTCTTTGAGACGTCCCCAAAACCCTAACGTGTAGTTTTGTTACACCGAGAAAGACTGAATTTGGACTTGCATTGCAACAGATACGTATTATTAACCTACATAAATGGGCCGACAACAGAGAGCTCTTGGTTTAAGTATTATTTTTTGTTTAATGTTTTGACACACATTTACGAACTTTTAAAGTCCGCAGATCGGTTAGGTATTTTCATGTTCCCTTTTTGCTGGAACTTGTTGCAAATACGTCAAACTTCAAGGCTCCTTATACAGACAAATTGGCTCTCGGAGCTTCCCACACTACTCAAGAATCGTTGTGAGTGGTTCGAACGGCTCAAGTTAAAAAAGCACAGTTTCTACGTGTTACTGCTTGCTGATTGCTGTTCAGAAAACCAAAACCCAGATACTTGTCATAATGGTATACTACTGGATGTGTTCTACGGGAAGTGTCAAATCTGGGATTCAGAAATGCGTCCAACACTCAAAGATAGCGAGAAAAGCAGTCATGTTTGTGTACGAACTCCTAATACAACATTATCGAACTGTGTTCTTTTTCTTTTTAAGTACAAACTGTGCGCATTTTACATTGCAGTCACTAGCGCCACCTGGTGGCAAGGGCAAAGATTTATCGGTACTGCAGCAGAGGCTCCAATGACAATAAGAATAAGCGAATCGTTCTGTTTTTTTTTTCAAAGTCTTTTAATCTCCTATAAAACTAAATGCTACCTGTAGTGGTTGCGCGCTGATTGCTTGTGTGTGTAGTGTGCATGATACCTTAGACTGGGCAAAACAAAGACAACTCTAGTAAATTAAGATACCACTAAGGAGGTGGCAATAGGTTTTGGCAGATTGCTTTCGACTATATTTTGAAACGATATATACATTCACTTACACCACTGCAGCGAAACAGTCCGGCTATTGACGTACTAAGGTTTATTAAGCGGTAGACACTAAAAAAGAAGCTTTTTAACTGACAAACAAGAAGAAGAAAAAAACAAAAAAGAGCAACAACAATATATCATATATCTAGATTAGTGCCTGTCTGTGACGAATAACAAAGCCGACTAGTCAACCGTACAGCTGATAGATAATAACGTATTTATTCACCATATAGAAGCAAGTGGTATCTTTCAATGTCTATTAAAAACAAATATTTGAAATTCACACAGAAACACACACACACACACATACGCGAGACAAATATAGTAGTAATACAGTAGTGAGAAAGGAAATGTATAATTTGTGTACCAGTTCACTATTATAACCGCAGCATATCGGTAGCATATTGGTAACGCTCTTTAAACGCTCGGTATTGAAAAGAAGAAATAATTTTGAAATATTATTTTTTGTTCTTTTTTTTATTCAAAACAAGATCCTATAGTGCTTTTAGTGGTATGAGTAGAAGTACGAACAGTGCTGTGCGAACAACATGTCTCTAGATGTATCAAACCGATAGATGAGCGTGTAGAAAGGTAGTAGTTATTGGGTGGTAGCAGTAGTTGTGTTCGGATCGTTTGGAAGTTTAACGGAAAATCCTTAACAGAAAAAAAACAAAACAAAAGTGAAGTACGATGAAAGCAAGTATTATCCAGACAAAATCTACCGAACTAATGTTCTCTAAATATAAAAGCAAAAGATTTAAAAAAACAACACTAAAAGTGAAATGAGGATAGAAATGAACCACATTTTATAAATGTACTAACGACACACATACACTTATATGATACCAACTAACACATCTAGTATGAAGAATTAAAAGCAAGTCCCTCGGCTTAGCTACCGGGAGAAGGTTGTCCGTGCTTGAATATTCCCTTATGAAATTTTGTACTAATTGCGTAAAAACGGAAATAAAACATCCACACACGTACACTTACATGGACAACTACACGCAGAAATAATAAGAAGCATTTAGTAGAGATATAAAGGTTAGATGAAAAAAAAAATCAGCTGGACTGAGCACTCCATCAAGTCGTCGAAAAACACTCTACATTACTCTACAAAAATGCATATCAACGCATATATATATATATATATATACATTTATAGCAAGAAATGCAAATTAGATTAGGTTGCTTTTTAGGTGCAAACACGTGGAAAACAAACAAAAACGATATACTGTATAGTAAGTAAAAAAGAAAGCTTTTTAAACGCCTAGTAACAACGACTTTTACATAACAGAAGCATGTAGGAAGAAGAAAAGAAAAAACAACAATCCAGTAACAACTTACAACCCACCTTTAGCAATGCACCGGTGATGTGCAGTTGGGTGGTTGCGAGGGGGTGCGATGGAGAGGGGTGGAAAGAAGAGTATGTATTTTTAAAGGGGTCACAGCACCACAGTAATCATATATCTCGATATTTTCATATTTATATACGTTTCCAAACAATGTTTTTACGTGTGCGTAAAGGAGCGATTCATATATACATATCTATACATATACATAAATAGTGGTAGAGGTGTTGTTTGTTTTTGTTTAGTTTTACTAAGTTTCACTATGAATACACTCAGGAGTAATTGGAGAGAGGGAGATTTGTGTAGATGTGCGGCGTACCGAGAAAAGAAATTGAAACAAATGGCATAATATACACTGATACCATAGCCTATTACTATATCTTTGGAGTAAATTACTTCAGAACTAGATTTTTATTTTGTTATAGAATTGCAAAGCAAGAATTGGCATTATTTAAACTGTTACTAGATTTGTTCTAAACTTACGAAACTAATTTAACAAACAGACAAAAAACAGTATGGAAGAAGTATCTGTTTCTTGTAAAGTTTTGTTTTTTTTACCACTGTTTACGCGATAAATGGCTTTCATTTAGGTAAATAAAGTAGGTCTATTTTTTTACCTACTTTGTTGTGGAGATTCAGGCCGTGTGAAGAGTTTGTTTAAAGTTCAGTTGTTTACAAGTAATTTAGTATGAATATGACGATTTTTTTTTAATTTACGGCCATTTTAGGATCTTTATGTAGAAGTATCATACCCAAAACATTGTGTAAACTTAGGGTGTAGCTATAGGAAGTGGTATCAGGGGTATTTATCACACTTATACTAGCCACATACAGGGTATGCATCTTAAGCACACTAACACAAACCAAAAAACCATCCTATCTGTATTTGTTTGCTTCTAACAATGTCTCTTAATTGCCGTCGTTCGTTTCAAGAACAAGAAATGATAGAATGTCTAGCCTTCTCGATACAAAACAAACAAAACAAAGCAAACCAAAACCTAATCTTTATATATCGCGACTTAGATGTGCACGCGTAGTTGTATGTGTGAATGGATCTTGAATGTGTGTATGCGAGCGTACGTGTGTAAAGGGCTATATAGGTTCTGCTCGTGTTATTGTGCTGAAACTTACCAATAAGAGGAGAGTCCAATATAAGTGATCCTTAAGGTTATGCTTGTTTCCCGTTAAACTAATACTAATATCATCATTATCTCTAAAGCACCGTCCAGAAATGGAAGCCTGACGAGTACGTTGATGAGATCACCGCACAGCTCGTATCAGCTCGTCATCGTAGCGACTCCTCCAATGTTCTTCCACACACACGGAGCCAAAGACCGAATCCATGTCCTGCTACGTCCGCGTGACAGTTTCTCAACAAGCTATTGTTGTGTTGGATGACCTCGATAGTACACATAAAGCCAAAAAGCCACTACCAAACCACTTCAACGTTTGTGTGTGCCAAAAAGAAGAACGGGTCAAATTAAAGCTTGTTTTACTCTTTTGTGTTTAAAAAATGCGCAGTCGCGTCGGAAGTTAAACGATAACGATGGTGGTGATACGGGAGCGAAAACGATGTTCAATTCATTATGGCGTTTTATAGTCTACACTGATTCAGCGAGAACACTTGAAGGAACTTAGTGTGTTCAGAGTACCTAGTATATGTGTGAGTGTGTTTGTATGTTCCTATTCTGCACAATACAATAACGCCCAGAGCCGAACACTTGCCAGATCGATTTACTCCTTATGTGGTGGATGGTATTGTTATGGTTTAGCTTGCTGAAAAGCTAAATCAGGTTCGTAACGAAACCTTCGTGTTCGTCAGTTGCGTTCATTTGTGTGTGTTTTCTTTTTTTGTGTACGGGTGTGTGTCACTACCATAGGTAAGCTACATATAACAGCTACTAACATGATCCTCTACCACAATTTTCTGTCTGTGTCTGTTTGCTTGCCATGCTGAGAATGCGTACAATTCTATTCCATTTTAAAGTCATTAAATATCGTTTTGTTGTAGTTTGACTCTGTAGCAGTAGTACCATAGATTGTTAATATGACAACAGAAAGTATACTAAAAAGACAGTGCAAAATGTCGCGCCGTGACATGGGTGTCATCTCTGACAAACTGTCAAGGTTACGCAATTGTAACTTCCATCATAGTTCTCTTGCCGACATGCTTCAGGTCACACGTGGATAAGCTCAGGGTCTATTTTGTGTTTTTTTGTTTATATAACGGCTAGGCCACAGTAGTCAGGTGCTTCACAGAACTGCACACAAATCTACCTAATTACGTTTGTAGTAAGCTGAGAGCTTGGATCCTGTGTGTGTGTTTACTGTTTACATACATGCTGACATGGTTGTTTTGTTTGTAGTGTAGTCCACTAACGGTAATATCCAAAATCATAAGCGACCTACGCCACACCATAGCAGGCTGCTTATTGCTCTTCTAGGTGGATACGCTTACCTACGAACTATGCAGTTGTATAGTTTTCCTAAACTAAATCTTGATAGTTGCATGTGTAAAGTTTCTACAATTATTACCATTTAGCCACTTGTCACGTACCAGGCCATTCATAAGGTTAGTGAAAAAAAAAATTAAAATAAGTATTATTAAGAGTACCTGTGTCCCGGCCAACAGCAGCCTTATCACCTCTCGCGGTTATCATTTGTATTTTCTAATTGATTCGCTCAAGTGGAGCCCCATTTAACGAATCAATTGAGAAAAGTTCGAAACGACTCGCTGTTTGTTGCTGTTTCCGGAATATGATGTAGCCTGTGGAGTTTTAATAGAACTGGCTAGCGAACGGCTCGTGGAATCAATATCCTAAGTATGTTTAAAAGCATTCTGTTTTTTTTTCTTCAATTTTTACATGTTACAGCAAAAATTGGGAGGCGGTGCGATTCTATTATTCTTTACCTTTCATTCTGCGTTATAATTATGATAACGACTAAAGCACCTGATATGTGTTTGTTTTTTTATTTTTGCTCAATGAATGAGTTGTGGCGTTGGATTTGTTCACTTCGCTGCCTTGCTTCGTATTCTTTTTCTTCTTCTTCCAATATAAGTATGCTGCGCGTACCTTCTTTTAAACTTTCTTTTTCTCTCTTTTTATCTCTCTTTCTTGCGCCCTCTATTAACCATTCCGGTAAAAACATCCGGAAGGATGTACTTTGTTTTTCTGTTGTGTTTTTGTTTTGTTAAACATCATGCTCTACCATGCTCCATTACTGGATGTTATGTGAATATTGTTTTCTTTGCTGTGTGTTTGTGTTTTGTTTTGCATTCGCTACCATCAATCTGCTAAACACGATATGAATCACATACATGATGATTTTTTTTTTGTTTTGTTTTTGATCATAAGACCGCATCGCGTATATTTTGACCGATATTATTATTATTATAATAAACCAACCAACTATGCTTACTACATAGCAAGCAATACTAACAATATCGCCATACATATCTTTTATATGGTTTTTGCTTCTTTTCGTTCGCTTTGCCACTACTTGTTGTTCGGTTGGTATTTTCAAAAGTGATTTTACAATTCTCATAAAAAGCTTTCTTATAAAGGTAGATTTCCTTAAAACACTATTTGTTTGCCATTTTCTTGTCGTTTCGTTCCTTCGGGTTGTTTGTTTGGTTTTGGTTTTGTTTTAATAATAATGTATATTAATATCTAAGTTTATCCTTCCTCTTTTCATTTGTTTGTTGAATGATATGTTTTGGTTTTACATATTTATATTAAATAGTCGTTTTTGGAACATCTAAAAAAAGATGAATCGTGTTACTCTTACACAATTGCATGCAAATTTGGGCTTTTCCCCCAGCTAATTCTTTGGTTTCTATATATATATAGTTTTTCTTTAAACAATCCCTTCCAAATGATAGCATGAACGTATCATGGCAATATTTAAGGTAACATCTAAATGGTTGCTTCTCTTTTTCGTCAAGCGTTCATCGAGTCTAGTTAACAAGTTTCCAACGAAACAACACAACAGTAGTAAAAATCATATATCACGAGTGAGACAGGCGGTGTACAGTAGATTCAAATGAAAGGATGCAAATCTAAAGTTTTTGTAGTGCTGGCTTAACTTTAACTGTCCAAATCTTCCTAGTAACCGTTACTCTACACACGTCACGATTGACACGACGGCTGGCTTACAATTTACACTTATTATTATTTTGTTTCATATATTCACTAATATAGCTACACAGCAATATTTCATAAGTCTTCAAGCACGTGATATGTATTTGTGACAGAGGTTTTTTAGGGCACCAAACTACCTAAAGAAAGAGATCACAGGATCCAGTCCTTTGGTAACGTAACGTGGCGATGTTGCTTGTGTGTGTGTTTTTCTTCTTCTTTTTCTTCTTTCTTCCACTTTTGCTTCGTATCTCTTGTCTTCTCTTTGCCTCGTCTTTGGTTTCGGTTGTTGGTTTGGTTTTTGTTTTTAGTTTTTCGTGTTTTACTTCACAAAAACAAAGATATGTTAATCCCATCACGATCGATGATAAATGATGAAAAGCGCCTGCGCTTCACCAGAAAAGCTCCTTGAAATTCGATAATACGCCCGCCATCCACCAAACCAACGATACTTTAGTACGATCGGATATATCCCTACGTAAGCATACATAGATAGCAATCCATCATCGGGGTGTTTAATTAGTGGCCAGTGCCGCACACAGCGGGATCAATATCATCGCCAACATCACAACGAGAGGCATAGTACTGGTCACGCTTGCTATCGACAATTGCTCCAGCAAGTTGCAAGGACTTTTCGACGGTACTGCAATACGAGAAGAAAGCATGTGTGATTGTGAGTATCGGTGTGTGTGCAAACATCCTACATACCTGACCAAGCTCGTAGTCTTGGTAAAAAGTCGTTCCAAAATGCGCACGAAGTTGCCATCGGACCACGGCCATACTTTTCGCCCCGCAGGTCATCCTCACCTTCGGCGTTGAAGATGAAAAAGATTGGATTTTCTCTAGTATATAGAGGCCAATGTTCACCTTCCAGGGCCGGATTACTACGGATAGAGAACAGTAAGAGTTTAAGCAACCAGCTACAGTCAGTTGACCGCGGATAATTTTGTCCAAGCATGGAACGTCTGCGTACCCAGTCCGTGCAAACTCACTGACAGATAGCACCATGCGTCTGCTCAAATCTCTCTCCCGTTGTCGGTACTGCAGTGACGCATTCATCGGTTGGCCGAATATGTACTCGACTTCATCGCCGTGCAGTACGCCCATCCACTCGCCCCAAAGCGATGTACTGGTACGCTACAAAGCGGGAAATGTATCGTGAAACTCTGCCTACTCATAATGTGCCCCTCGAACACTCACGTGTGTAAAGTAATAGTAGTGAACCGATGCACCACGCTCCGTAAGACCGAGGGCAAACTCATTGGTTGGACAGATGAAGAAGTGATCACCAACCGCCCGGCCAACCTGATGCTGATTTTGATAGCCATCGTTTCCACTTTCCCAGCCGGTGTACTGCAAAATAGGACCGGCATTACGGGTTAAACCCATTCATTCCCACTAGAGCGAGCTGGTGCAAGTACCTGAAAGATGATTGCCTCACGTTCCGGCTCGGATGCTTTGTTGAAGATGGTGTTCATTATTTCCAAAAACTTATCCCTGGGCAACGAGGTTGCCGCGTCCTTTTCAAAATAGTCAATAAAATCATACAACAGAAAATAGGTTCCTACGGAATAGGAGAGAATAAATAAATACACGGGGTTATTGTCTAGATTTAACTGCTTATGATATGATCGTCGCCATCTTTACCTTCATCCCGGTTGCTACCAACGAGTATATCAATTCCTTCCAAATTTGCTTCCCGTAGCATGGTCATCGGATCGGCGGTCATAAACACACCGTCAATGGTTGGTGCCGACGGGAATCCGAGAATGCCGGAGTATGAGTTCCACTGCT
>KZ062966.1:14473-66960 GCA_002091835.1 Anopheles maculatus
ACTCGCATGTTTTATAGCAGTTGCTCAACAAACTTACATCATTGCTGCCAAAGTTTAGACCTCTACCATGTCGAAGGCGCGTTTTCGTTGGCACCCATATGTTTAGGTACAGACAATCTTCCGATACGTTCGTGTTAGGGTTCCACATCTCTTCGCCCGCGAAGCCAGGGAAATATTCATATCTAAAATGAAACACCGACGCGTGCGGTTCTTAGTGATCCGACCATCAGGACCCTCCTACAACCCCCTAACGAGAACACACTGACACTGCAAGAAGGTGTAGCGATTCACAGCACACCCATCCTCACCGTACACTGCCAACTCACCGTTCCTGTATGCATGATGGAGGTAATCGGGTTGCATCTAGCACCCCATGCCATGGTTCGGCTGGGACAGGCTTCTTAAACCGTAAGCTATCCACCGGTGGTTTCGCGAACGGGACACCGTTGAAAACGTGCACCTCACGCCCCTGCACCATGGTCGAGCGTCCGCGTATCGGTCCACTGCTGGTTTGCACCACCAGCCGATCAATGATGCCGTACGCGGGACATATCACAGTTGCTCCGAGCAGCAGCACAAACACGTTCATGTGAGGTCGTCGGGTGCACTGGTTCACAAACATGGTCTTGGATCTACGAGCTTGCCTGGCCTGCGGTTTGTCCGTGTTTGATAGATGGTGTGGAGTTCGAGTAATCTAGCAGGCTCGCCCAGCCGTTTGCGGCGAACGAAACTCACGTTGAATGCTGTTGGTTGGTGGTCTGGTACGTTGTTGCTGTTGCTGTTTGTTACGTTCTTCACTCACATTTCACATCATTGCCCTCTTGACACAAGAGCAGTACCACCGGGTGCAAGTTGTCCTTTACAGAAACACGTTGGTTCGCGGTATGGCTGTATGGTGGAACGTTTGGAGAAAAAATGCGTTCTATAGCTCGACTATTACTAGACACCGGACATTTAGCAAACACTAGCTCTCTAGCTCTAGTATTAGCAGCAGCTGCTAATGAGTCCACTTTTTTTTTCGTTCAGCAGAAAAAGTAAATCAACACAGCGTTATCAGCGTTGCAAGCACATCATACGTCGACCGAGCAGTAGCAGCAGCAGCAGCAGTAGTAGTATCGTAAATTGAAATCACATGCTGGAGCAGTGGAACGAAGCATTCGTGTGCGCATGTCTCAACTGTCGTCGAGGGCACGTTGACATCGGGATTCATATTACATAAAAACAACATCATAAACCAAGTGCTCCGGAATATGCCTGCTCCATACTGAGAAGCATTCATGGTTTCCCGAACTCTAGAACTCTAGAACGCTTAAACTCTGGAGGAAAACTAATTCTTAAAAAGCTCCTTAAAATATCAATTTTAAGAACACAAAACAGGCAAAGCTTTACAATTTGTCTACAAATGTACAATTGCTAACACAATATCATGTTCTCTTTTGTACATCCTCAATGCCCTATTTTCCGACTGTCTTTCCTTCTTCTGCTTTTCACGGTCACATAGCAAACAATAGCTGTAAGCTATAGTTATTATCGAACTTTCCCCACGCTCTCCTGTTCAAGGATTCCGAACCTCATCCTTGCTCTTCGAAAAGTTCCCTCTTGCCTGCTAGTATTTGCTACCAAAAGCCGCACATTCGGTCGAGGTAGCACGAAATATGGAATCCATATGGAATCGGAACATGCCCGTACGACAATGAGAAAGATTTAAATTATGTACATATTTGACCTTCGCGTTAATCCTTCGCAATTGTGCACTTCCTGTCCTACATATTCCAATCGCCGTAATAGTCCTGGTAAAACTTCTGCTATCGATCACCCGAGCACTCTCTGTTTCGTATGAACGTGTTTTACCTCTTTCTTTGCACCCCACACGTAAACTCAGCACACCAGCTCTTGCACACATATGTGCCCCAACGTCGTCTATCGTACACAACCCAAACTCGCAAGCAAAAAAAAAAACAAACTCTCACATACACAGCGGCATCAGCACATCAGCGGAGCAAAACATGTGATTGCATACTGTGCGTCCTTCGTGCGTCCAGGCAATCTCTCCAAACAATTGGATCTCACCGAGGAACAACATTATGTAATTTATTGATTTCGTCGATGCAACAAAGCAAAAAATACGTCATGTTTAATTTAAATGCACTCTGTGTGAGTGTGTTTGTGTGTAACAACCTCACTTAACTCCAGTACCGTCGTTGGATACTGGGCCAGAGTAATGGATATCCGTTCCTGCGAGGGATGATGTAGCAAAGCAACAACAACAAAAGAAACACAGATTTTGTACCAGTACTACCTTTGTAGTAGTACTATGAATCCACACACTTCATTTCCCATGAAACCTCCTTATCCGCCCCCACCCACACACATACGCTTCATCGTATCGTTATACAATCATTGCGTCCTTTCCACTAAGAAGAATTCTATACCACTCATGAAGCCTCTCTCTCTCTCCTGCTACCTGAGTTGGTTTTTACTACAAGCAGGCAGCAACAGCAAAAAAAATACCCCCACACAGAGCTAAAAACCAACAAACACAAACGCCCACGCGCGCACAGATACGCAGCAAGCCAAAGGAAGCAACCCTGCCATCTGTCTTTGACCTTGAGCGTACGAAACTGCGGGAGATGTGCCAGGCGGCTGCACACGAGCAACTAATTCGATAAATACAGTGACAATTCAATTGATTTTTTTTTTCGTTGCTTCCTTCCCCGAGGCTTGCTAGCTGAGCTAAAACACAAAGAACTCTGGTAGGGAGAATGCGAAACCCTTCAGAAACTATATCGTCAGCTGCCGTCGCCGCCGTCACCACCGCCACAGCCATTTACCGCAAATAAAATGTCAAAACCGAATGGCAAACAGGTGAAAAGCGTGCCACAGAGCGTTATTGATTTTTCCCTGTACTCGCCCCCGCCCGTTACCTGCCGATCCTGCCTATCGATCTATCGGCGGATTTAGTGGTTGTTGCTGTTGTTCTTCCCTGAGCACTGCTGGAATAGTCCAAAGCTGGGGTGCTTGTCCGAGATGATGGATTTGTGGAGTTCAGAATCGTTCAAAGGATACACCCGCTTCAAGCGGTACTGCACTATAGCTCTAGCTAAGCTCACACACCGGTGCTTTCCCGCTGATTGGCTGAAATTTCTATAGCACTGTTTCGCGAACTTGGAGAGATAATGTTGTTACTATTGTTACTATTACTACGATGCCTGCCAACGCGTTGCTAACTGAGTTCAGAATACTACTACTACCACCGCCGACCACCACCACTGCTACCCACTCTTGCCCTCAGCTACTTGCTGGGCTCGCGCTCGGCTACTACAATACCCCAGGCATTACTCGGAAGGTACGCAGAGAGCGAGAAGAGAAGTTTATCGAGAGTGTGGGTGGGAATGTCGTCTACTTGCAGCACATCGCCTGTGCCTTTGCAAGACGAGCCCACCAGACGCCTAGACCCATCGTGCGTGTGTGTGTCGAAGGGTCGATGGACACTTTCGGTGTTGCGTTGTACAAACCCGTCAATCTTAATATTCGCAGGTTGATTGTATGGCGCACATGCGACCGTGTTGAATAAAACATTGAACAACACCTGGACTGTGTTCTACATTTCTACCGCTAGTGTCAGAGCCAATGCCAGGTGGCACGCTCGGGCTCGGGGGAAAACAATTTACAATAAAAAGGAAAAAATAACCCTGGCGTCCCCCCCCCCCCCCCCCCCCCACAACTACTACCAGGTGAATGCGACAGCACAAAACTGAATCAGAAAACCACTTTTGCAAAATATTCACAATGCACCCAACAAAATATTCACTGAAATGGTCTGATGAGTCCTCGAGTACTATATAGCAGCAGCAGTCGGAGTTCTCGTAATTTTTACTCCACACGTGAACCTAGAATGCTATTTGGTCTAACGCATCATTGCACAGTTATGAGGGTACCAACCAGCTGAAGCATCCGGGGGGTGTAGGTGGGAACGAAAAAACACAACCGATTCACCGCCTACCAATGCGCCTTATTTAAAGAAAACTTGTGTGTGTGCGTGTGTGTGTCTGTGTGTAAATATGATGTTTTGCTAACACCAGTAGTAAGAATGTGAATTATGCAAAGCCTTATCGGAACACAAACACTGAACGAAAAACTGTGTGTATCAAAATGTTAATCTTTCCACTGCTCAACTGAAACTGACACGTACGCGGCAGGTCCTGAGCAGTTTCGCCTAGTTATCAGCATCAGCCAAGCAGCGACTTGGCTATATAGCATAGGCCCGCCCGCACCGCGGCGTTCGGTCGGTTTCGTGCCGTTTTGCTCTCACACGCGCGCACGAGTCATAATACCCGACCGGTCACCCTTCGGTACCGAAATCGATCGCACACGCAGTCCTGTTGTTTCGTAAGGCTAAGGCGGTACGCCGCTGTGCTCTCGCTCCTGCTCTCGCACACGCAGCCTGTGTGTCGGTCGTGTGTGTGTGTGTGTGTGTGTGCAGCCGGATTGAGAGCCGCGGAGGAGTTAATAAACCCGAGCGCTTTATTACCAGAGCTCCAGCGCGCTGCAACTGTCCCGGTCTCCGGTCTACCGAACCAATTCCTTCCTGTGTAACCACATCCCAGGAACTGTGGGTATGAGGAGGCCAAAACGCATGCAACAACAGCGGTTCTGTATAGCTATCCCTCCTGCGTTTGCATTGGCAGCAGCATTTCAGTACAAATAGGAGCGAAGAAAACAGAAGACGAGAGATGACCCAAAGAGCGGTGCATTGGATTTCGGGCCCCAAGTCCTGGACCATCGGTTGTTGTGCACGGTGATGATATCGGTACCATACAATAACAGAAAAAAACAGAGGGGGCGCGCGCGCACACACAATTCAGCATCCCATAGTGCGTGTGTATGTATACATACCAGCATGCATGCGTACGGCAGTTGGTTGTAAATTGATTGCTGGACCCTGTGTGTTAAACAACAACGGACAACCATCCAGACAACCAATTGGGCCCGTTTGGAACACACACCGCAACTACCAGCAGCAATGGTGGTCACGTCATCCTAATAAGCTTAAACAGCAGGAGTAATTATTATGATTAGACTGTAGCGGCAGATAGTATAAGCAGATGGGGTATAAGGAGGTATAACAAAGTAAAAAAAAGGGGGAAACACACATACCGCGTTTCCGCACGTTTTGTTTGCTCGGTGACACATGTACACACGCTGTGACTGGTACCAGTCACCAAGGGACCCAGGAAGCTGAGATGAGATGAGAACGCTTCGTGTTCGGGTACGCTAGCATTCGAACCGTGATTTGAATACTGGGGCCGAAAGCTACAGTTTTTTGCAACAGCAGTCATTTTATTTTATTTTTTATTTTATTTTATTATAATTAGTTAGTCCGCCTCAAGGGCTTAACAAAATGCTTATTTCTAAATTGCTTAAAATTAATTTGTGGAGGGAGGGAAAGAAGGGGGAAGAATTGTAAGGTGGTTACGAAGACGGAGACGGAATAGGGATACGCGAACGTTGTAATCGAACAGGTTATAAGACTCGTTAAAAGCCGAAAGTGCTTTGAGAAAAGGGTCATACTGACCGTAACGTGTAGGACGAGTAGGGATGTATAACGGTGGTCTATTGCGTAAATGGCGGGACGGAGCATAAATGGGTACAGATGATAAGGGGGATGGGACGTCGAGGTTATGGGAAAGGAGATTGGCGATAAAGACAGCTTGGGAAATAAAATGTCTCGTTTTTATAGTATCCAGCCCGAGAAGCCGACAACGAACAAGATACGAAGGTATCGTCGCCTGGTATCCATTGAGGAAACGACGAGTCGCGACCCGAGTAAACTTTCGTTGCACACCCTCGAGCCGATCAAGAGCAGAGGAAGTATATGGATTCCAGACAGTACAAGCATAATCTAAGCAGGATCGGATCCAACAACAGAAAAGTGATTTTAAGCATAAAGGATCACGAATTTCGGAAGATAGCCGGATAATAAGACCTAAAGTCTTATTGGTCTTGTTGATTAAAAAATCAAAGTATTCCTTAAACGTTTGGGATGAATCAAGCCACACACCAAGGTCCTTAATAGCGGAGAGACGACTCAAGTTAGTACCATATAACGAGTAATTCCACTCGATCATACGAGAGGAGCGACCGAAAGACACAACGGAACATTTAGGGGGACATAGCTGAAGGCCATTAGAGATACACCAAATGGAAAAGGAGTAAATGAAGTTTTGTAGGAGATAACAATCATCGGACGAGGACACGGGAAGAAAGATTTTAAGGTCGTCTGCATAAAGCAGAAACCTATCGGGAGGGAGTATTGGAGTACAATCGTTAACAAACAATAGGAACAATAATGGACTTAGGATACTGCCTTGAGGCACACCGGAAAGACAGTCAAAAGCGTCGGAGAAGCAATCGCGAACCTTCACTTTGTACGATCTGCCGATGAGAAAAGAGTTAAACCATGACAGGAGCGGATCGCCAAAGCCGAGTTTCTTCAGTTTTGCGAGTAGGAGTTGTAACGGGATGCTATCAAAAGCCGCTTTAAAGTCGGTGTAAATAACATCAACTTGACGGTTTAGGAGAAAGTTGGAAAAAGTAAAGGACACAAGGCACATAAGATTGGTAGTCGTAGAGCGCTTAGGCATAAAACCGTGCTGGTGGGTAGAGATATGATTTACGACACATGGAAGGATCTGGGAGTGGATGATGGATTCAAGGACTTTACACGGGGAGCAAAGTATAGATATACCTAGGTAGTTGGAGCAGATGGAACGGTCACCCTTCTTGTAGATCGGCACAAGGAAAGCAGCTTTCCAGATGGTTGGGAACGAGCCCTCATCAATCGATCTAGTAAAGATGCGATTCAAAAGTGGGGCGAAAAAAGACTTGCATGTTTTTAGAATGACCAACGGAATACCATCAGGACCTGGAGGGAAAGAGGATTTTAGTTTAGAAAGTGCAGCGAGTACTGTTGTATCAGTGATAGTGATATTATTGCAGGATATTATATTGTGAGGTGTGTAGGCGAGACCATCGGAACAAGAACGTGATAAACTGGGGTCGACAAATACGCTTGCGAAATGCTTAGCAAAAAGTCTGGCTTGAGCACTAAGATCGGAAGCTGTCTCATCGCCAAGGGAGATAATGGAAGGGATATCGTTATTCTTCTGACGCGCCTTAACGAAACGCCAGAAAGACCCAGGATCGCCGGAAAACCGATTCTGTAATCGAATAATGTAAGCTGCGTAACGCCATCATAGGACTCCGGGGGAGTCATAGGACTCAAAGCATCTGTACACTAACTAGCCACCTGCTGCTGTTTACCAGTCCCTTTTCCTTATTTTCGTACGCTAACTGCAACTTCAGACTGCTTGCTTGGTCATCATTTCTGGCTTCCTTGACATAATTTCCCTGTAGCTAGGATCGTTAGTCTTGCGTACGGTAGAACGTTGCTAACATGACTATACTATAATTTACAAATGGATAATGGAAGTATTAGTCATACTAAAAACTAAACTTTTTGCACAATATATGCCACTCTTACAAACATTCTTGTATTTTTGTCTGCTTGGTTGTAAAAGAGCACATTTAAACTTTATTTTATTAAATCAATTGTTGTAACACTCTTTACGTTTAAAATATACTTTTCAGCTATCGTATCAGACTCATCATGTGATTATAAAAACAAAACCAAAAACGACCGGTGACGAGGGTGGCCCACAATAAAAAAAAACCAAAGGAAAAATAAGGAACGAATTCTGTGAAAGTAAATATGAAAAGGATACAGCGTGGAGACGGTGACATTTAGAGTTCGAGTGATTTATTCAAAACTTTAACCGCTAACCTTTCAAATTGTTTTACGGGGAATTTAGTAGGTTTGTGGTGTGCAATACAATACATGCTGTAACAAATTCACCCCATCCTTGCGGGAGGAGAGCTTTGCGAGTGCGGCAAAATTGACAAACAATCGTTTTCTAAACTGAGACGGTTCTTGCTAAAAAAAAAAGAGGGAGTAAACACATTTACGAAAAATTATTATAAATGTGTTATTACAACTGTTTCAGAACTACCGTTTGAAAATCCTGTTCGCAGCAAAGCAAGCACTCACGCTTGCATGCTTTGTTATTTTAAATGATTCAAGAGAAGGTAAAAACATATAATCGTTTAGCGTAAAACCAAAGAAAAAATAAGAAAAATTATAACGATCGCGTAAAAGCTTGCCATGGTCCATAGGACGATGTTCTTCCATCGTCCCTTTGAAATGATGACTCCGCGAGGGATAACACGAAAAATCAAACAAACAAAAGTGGACCCTATTCATGATTTTCACTTTTAGCAACAACAGTGGCACCTTCCGGACGTTCCGTCTCGTTCGCTGTTGCTGCCCCGTCTTTTGTGACGTTCTGTTGTGATGGGGTTTCCTCCATCCGTTCGCCTGTCTGTGGAACAGCAGTCGGTTCACGTTTTCCTTTATCCGTTTCACCGACCGATTTGTCCGCTTTCTTCACATCCTGGGAAGCACCAGTACCAGCTTCCTTATCCTTCGGTGCCGATGTTTTTTCCTTCGAACTGTAACATATACATATATGCCTATAGTTTTGTCGTAGTCACAGGAAAGCGTTTAAGGTGTAGTAACCTTGGTGTTTCTTACCTTTCGCGTTTGGATATTGAAACGGTGGACGTGGACCGTTTACGATCGGGTATGCTTACCGCTGGACGGACGCGGTCATACACGCTGGTTAGGATCGAATGGTATTCGGTATTCTTGCGCTGCGGATGGATATATATTTTTTTAAATATTAGATAAAGCAGCGTTTTCGAGGTTCAAACAAAACAAAAAGCTTCTCCACAACAGTCTTGCACGACTTGCAACGCATTATCGCTCCAGTACATCAACCACTACCTACTTGTAGTGAACAATGTTTGGTGTTTTAGTGGCGCTTAGCTCGTTTTTGTTTTGTTTAATAGGGTAAACCCTGTACATTTTTTTTTATTATACCCGCTTCTTCGATACTTTACCGTTAAATCACGAATGGTTTGTTCGTTATCGCTCAACTTTTTCTTTGCCGCCTTCAAATCTGCCAACAGCTCGCTAATGTGCTGCGTGGAGCGTTTGTTGCTGGTGGTTAGCTCCTCGTTCATGGTGCGCACCATCTCCAGCGATCGTTCTGCCCGTTCTCGTGCCTGTTCGATGATTTTTGTTTGCTCCAAGCTTTTGCCCACATCAACAATCGTACCGTTGTACTCGACCAGACCTGCAGAAAAGAAATCGAGGCATGAGCAAGGTTGTTAAAAGCGCTCACAGCTCGTACTGTGGATAAACCGAAAACGAAAAGGGCTCTGTACCGTCCGATGTAGACGGAAGGTCTTGGGTGGGCTCGGTTTTCATCTTCTTGGATGCTGGCTCTTGCGTTGACTCGTCACCGCCGCCATTAACGAGTTGCAGCACGCTCGATTGCAGCTGGCACATGTAATCGGTGTTTCCACGCGCCAGTTCCAGTGCTTGCGATTCGGTTAGGTCGCTCTCCGTTAGATCATCGGTCGCCAATTCTGGAAGCTGCGCTGGTGCAGCATCATCGCCACCCTTTTTGCCATGGGGTTTGTCCGTATCCAGTGCCTTGTCGGTGAGCTGCCGGTAATGCAGCGTGTGCTTGGCCGCGGCCACATCACCGACGGTTTTGCGAATTTGCGAACGTGACAAATTCAACCCTAGGCTGTAAATCAACTCCACTAGATCTTTCTCCACCATGTAACCACACTGGGTAATGTCGAAGTATACGAATGATAGCAACAGTTCCGGCAGCACGGTGTAAAAGCGGGCCGGTTCCGTGTCGGGTTTGGCGGTACGATGGTCATCGTCCACGCTACGCTGCCGGCGCTTCCGATCGTTCTGCTCCTTATCGTCCTTTCCTCTAGCGCTTTCGTTCTTGTCGGTAGCGCCCTGCTTGCTATCCTCGCCATTGCTTGTCTCGCCACCACCTTTAGCATTTTCCGTGCCGGAAACTGCCGCCGTACCGTCCTTCTTTGTGTCCGCCGCCTTCTCGTTCGCCCGTTTTGCTAACTTGTGCAGTTCGCTGTAGATTTTGTAACCAAAATCGCGCGCCAACATATCGTTGAACAGTTCGGCAAACAGTGCCACCTCGAACGAGTGTTCCTTTGTGTCCTCCGGCCGGTAATCTAACAGCACGGACAGCGACACGACGGAGCAATCGAACTTTCCCGATTTGGCCGTACGCGAAGGATGCACGAGGACGTGCGGTTCCTTTGGCATCGTGTACCAGCGTTCCAGATTTTTGCGCTCCTTCTCGCTAAGCTTTACAACCGCCGTTTGTTCCTTTTTGCGTGCAGACGATGCGCTAGTCGTGACAGCTTCCGCTTCCGTTTTATTCGCCTCGGAAGAAGTACCCTTGGTAGCTGAGGCCACAGCCGTTTTAGCTTTGCTTTCGTTCGTTCCAGCGGCGGGTGCCTCTTTGGGTGGAGCGTCAGACACATCTTGCATCTCGACGTCGGTGGTGCCGGTTTTAACATCCACCGAGGAATCTTCCGGTTCCGTTTTTACAACATCTTCGGTACTGGCAGGAGTGTTTGAATCGGGTTCCTCTGTTGCCGTTGCCACTTCTTCTTCATTGATAGTTGCAGCCATCAGTTGTTGCGCTTGCTTTTCTTCAATAATCGCTTCGGATAGACGAGCGAGCAGTACTGCCTTGATACCTAAGAAATGGATAAGGAAAAGTTACGAGAGTTTATTCAGATGGTTACAGATTAGGGGTCGGTTCTGTTCCCTGAACGTGTCATAAATGTGTCAGCTACCATGAAGTCCTTTTGGGCCTTCTACATAGAGAAAGAGCAGGGCATGATAAACCTAGCATTGAGTTCAAATGCCCAAGATGTCGTCCTACAGAAAGACGACGGCGGGCCCATAGTAGCTGCCTGATAAGTAAGTAAACATTGCCTTCCCAAATAAAAGCGCGACTCTGCTTCTTACCATCGGTCGGCAGGTTGCGATTGGTCAACTCCGTTTTCAGCTCAGCCACCTTCATCTTTTTGTATTCCATCAGTAGCATCTCCGTGTCTGCTTCCGTCACCGTAGCCACCGGCGTCGGCACCGTCGTCGTTGTGTCCGTGGACGGCTGAAATGGTACACAAAATAAACAAGGGAAAGCCACCGTTATACCATTAATGCCTTTCCTTAGTACCACAGCCACATAAGTAAGAAGAAAAGAAAATGGAAAAGAAAAAAACAAATAATAGTCGGGACGCGCAACATTTAATGCTTTCGCACCATATTCGCGTATGGAACCAGCTGCTGCAAACGAGTATGAGCATTATATATATATCACACTCAGCACTTGTATACACGGTGCTGTACTTATAACAAATTGTAATTAGAATGAGCAATTGGGGGTGGGTTGGGTGGGTTTTTGGGCTGCTATAAGCTATCCTAAAATGCGATAATCATTTTGAAAAATAAAGAGCCCTCGGGGAGATATGTAACAACAACAAATTGCGTAAACTGTTTGCCGGCGCCACCCATACACACACGAGAGAGAAAGAGGGAGAGTGAGAGAGAGAGTAAGAGAGAGAGAGAGAGAGAGAAAAAGAGATTGAGCTTAACAGTTCCTAAGTTGTGGATATTATAGTAACAAATAAGTGGTCGGTTTTGTTGTTCGCGTGAATGTCATGAAAATGAGTCAAAACACCACAGGTTTTTTTTCCATTCGCCTGGCCCGCAAAGGATAGGACACTCATGTCCCAAAACAACTCTCGTGGTCTCGTGGTATCGAAACAAATCTAGCTAGACTGACAGTATGCGCATATGTGAATGTGCATGTTTGTGTGAGTGTGGATGTATGTGTTTATGTGTGTGTGTGTGTGTGTGCATGTGTCTTTGTGTGTGTGTGTGTGTGTGTGTGTGTGGAAATAGAATTAATTGCTAAAACCCATTTTACTAGGGGTGGATGGAGAGACATCACGGCAGCAATTGTTGATCCACCTCGACAATGTCGTACTGTAGCTACTGGTATTCGTTACCATTATTGTGCTGCTACTGTTGCTGTTGCTGCTACCGCCGCCGCCCTGGTTTCCTCCGTTCCCCTCGCTCACCGATACCGCTGCTACCACCGGATCTGCATCGGATGATGTCACCGACTCCAACGTAGAAGCGGCCGACTGCTGCTGTTGTTGCTGCGGCGGTTCCTGCTGGTCTGCCCGTTCCGCTGCCGACGACGACGGTTCCACCGCAACACTAGCGGACCCGGTGGACTTGGCAACCTCGTCTTCCGTGCTGTTAGAATTCTGTGACACCGATGCAGACGATTCTGCCACTGCTGCTGTTGTCTCCTTCTCCTGCTCCTGCACGGTGGTGCCACCGGCGGCGTCATCGCCGCTGCTGCTGCTGCTAGAGTTGCTACTTTTAAGAATGCGTTCCAACTGAAGTTGGTAATTCTGCTGTATCTTATCCCACTGGTTTTCCGCTGGTATGCAGGCACTCATACGGGGCAGAAATATGACCACCGTTTCAACGCGCGGTGGAATCAAACGACCTTTATGGTAGGATTCAGTGCGACGGTAATAGATATCCACGAAACGGTACCTGTGTGTTGTATACAGCAGTAGGTTTGGTTCAGATTGAAAATGTTAAATAAATATGATAATATTTGGTTTGGCGTGTTATAATATGATATACATAAATAGAGTGAAAGAAAAGGTAAAACTTTAGAAGAAAATGGTATATGCGCCAACAAAAAGAAGGCATATGATTTGCTCTTGCAAATTGCCTCTGATGATGACAGTCATCGTTTCCATATCCCGGACACATATAGACATATAGATTTAGATAAAGATAAATTATTTGGTTGCTTTTTTTTACTTTTAGCTTTGATATTCTAACAATCTAAAACAATTAAATGTTTCTAACCGGCAATACTGGAAATTTTTTTAATTTTATGAGCGGTCAGGTGAATGAATAGAACCGAAAACGTAGAATACGTTGAATGCCAGTATCAGACAGCTGGAAACAGCTCCGTCTTCAGCAAACATGCTGTTTTGTGTTGAAATCAGATGAACAGGAGCTAAACCAATTCGGTATCGAAAAAATGCATCCTTCATCTTAAACGACGTGTGCACCGTTCTCCACCTTAGCACCGCAGAAAAAAGATCACTTAATTATAGACATTTGTATGGAATAATTTTGTGCGCGTAGTGATAGCCTTGTTCATTCCAGCCACATAAAGCTAAATGGTTGAAAACTATCTTTACAAAAGCACTTCCAATACTTAATGCAAAACAGGCACAATTTTGGTCAGTGATTTAACGCTATACTGAAAGAATGGGACCAATCATACTGACTAAACAATAATCGCTAACATTTTTTCGTGTAGGACGGCCTGGCAGTATTGATGCTAGCAAAATAGTTCCAATACAAACAAATCGCTAGCAACAAGAGTATTTTAAAAAAAGGCCTTCCGTTCGGGATATTCCAACCGTCGATAGTTCGGGAATGATTGCTATGGTACGAACAAAAGCATCCAATTAAATGACTGTTCTCATTTGGTAAAGAAATAAATGAATGATAAAACATAGAATAAAACAGCATGTAACATAGAACGCAAAGCCAAATCTTTGGAAAGAAACGAATGGCGCCGTACGCCGACGCCATGCGAGATTCTTCTTTCTACTAAAATTTTTTCGCAATTTCAAATTATAGCATTTTGTACCACGTGTGTGTGCTATAAATAAGAACGTGTTTCTTTGCAGAGGAGCCTGTAATCGTTCCTGGGAGCCATCTACGGCTGGAATACTAAAGGAAAAGCATTAAAACTGCTGACCTATCGTGTCGTGCGACACTAGGACGAAATGGGACGAAAGTATATGATCGTAGAATGTATGTTAACTCCCGTCGCATGAGAACCACCAATCAGCATCAGTTCGTGTACAACCTTTCTTCGTTAACCCAGAGCTTTTTTTTAGTTTTGGTTTTTAATATAGTACATCCGATACCTACCATAGCGAACACGCTGAAAGATCGATCCCAGTGAGCGCTTTACATGTGCGGATGGCCGTCCGCATCAGTACCTTCGGATCGGTGTGCGGATGCGTGCCGTCCAGCGACGGCGACCATGGGCCACCGACGGCCATCAGCTCATTTTTGCCCCGCGCACCAACCAGGAAGTTAACCATGCGCGTCGGATGCAGATAGCTACGCGCTTCGTCCCGACGCTCTTTCTCGTTGCGGTAGAAACAGTTTTTATAGATTTCCACCAGCTCCGGTGTGCTCATCAGCATCACCTTTACGCTGTACAGATAGTCCGCATCGGGTGGATCGAGGATCGTTTTGTCCAGCGGCAGTGGCCGTTCCACCTCCTTGTTAAACACGTGAAAGTGGCAACCGGTGTGGAGGGGAAGTGGTGCGCTCGGCGGGAACGCTTTGGGCCAGCCGACTTCGGCTAGGAAAAAATCCGACGGTATGTAGAGTTTCGGGTAGCGGGCTCGCAGCTCCAGGATGCTAACATTTTTGCTGTTAACGAATAAACGCATGTTTCATTAGTGAATAGTTTGTGACACGGTATGTGTAATAAATAGTGTTGTATGAGATGCTTACATGGGTAGCAGCTGCTTCGGCACTTGTACCATATACGGTGGAACCGAACGAAGGCGTGCCCGTTTTGGTGAATGTTTCTTTACGGGACTGCGTTCACGTTCCCGTGCTCGCTCCGGTGACCGAGCCCGAGGCTTTTCACGGTACGAGCTCCGATCCGGTTCACGGTCATCCCGCTTTCGTCTGCGCTCTGCATCGTCATACTGGAACGAAACAACAGCAACTGAATCATTAGCATCGGTGTTCAAGCTCGAGCTCCAGCTGCTGGTCATACTCACATCATCCTTGGACCGAGAATTGGACGACCGACGTCCAATGCTACGATCCGGTGACTTCCGTGCCGGTGCGTTGTTGTTATTGTACCGGTTGCGAACGTTCGTACGCGATTCGGACGCACTGTTCTGCGACCCAGCATTCGATGCGTACGCCGGGCTGGCGTGAGCCCGCGCCGTCGGCGAGTTGGTATGCGAGGCCATCGAAGAGTTCAGGTTGGTGGTTTGCAGTACCTGCACGCGGGAAGCATTCCACTTGAACGGCATGTTGGTATTGTAAGCAGCATCGACCAGCACCCGGTCACCCACCTTCGGAAGTATGCCCTTCACGCACGTATTCGTGTGAAAGAACACTTGCTCGTCGATGATGCCGTAATCGTTCTGCAGCTTAGTTACCAACCCAGTACCGCTGAACGCACGATTGTTGGGATTGAATTTCGGTGAGTTCTGATTCACTTGTTGCGGTTGAGGCGCCGGTTGCGACTGGGGCTGGTTCTGGTAGCCGATCGCATTAATTGGCCGAGAAGTGGGATATTGAACCGTCTGTGAGTAGATGGCCGATTGTTGAATGCCCATCTGTGGTAAAATGGAAATGTTTTGTTGCTGCTGTTGTTGTTGCTGCTGCTGTGCGTGTTGTTGTTGTTGCTGCTGCTGTTGTTGTTGCTGCTGCTGCTGCTGTTGTTGCTGCAGACCTGCATGAAGGATGTATGAAGAGGGCATGAAAAGTTTTATTAGTTCATTAGGTTTGAAGCTTTTCTTTTTTCTAATTCAATATGTACACCCAACGAAAGGACGTACCTAAATTGGGATTATAGACAGGTTGCGCTTGCGGGAAGCTAACAATCGCTTGCATGTTAGCCATACTCTGATGCCCAGCATTCCGTTGCCATGGCGGATTTTTCTGATTGAACGCCATTGCACTCCTGCAACCTTTAGTGTCACACTACCGACGCTTGAAAGGAGCTGGTAAAACTATCACCCAAAGTAGCGGCACACTGCGATAAATCAGGAAGCTTATCTAATGCCTAGCGTTACAATCAATCTCTTCTTCAACTAGATTGTTTCACATAAAATGTTTCGCCGCTACAGGCTTCCAACCGCTTAGTTTTCGCCGACACCGCTTAGTTTTCACACACTACGAACAATTAGGCCTTTCTTCAACCGTGGTTTACGGCGCTTATAACTTGACAATGACAGTGTGCGATTGTGTGCGTGTGTATGAATGTCGGCAACACAAGCCGCTGCGGTTCACCAACTTCTGCGTTTTCCGAAAAACGCATACTTTAGACGAGTTTTTTGACAGCAGTGGTCGGATTCTTTATCTGACGTTATCATTGACAGAGCAGCTTTGGCCATTGCCTCCAGGAAAACTGCAATGAAAAACAAAGAAAAATCAAATGCTCTGCTCTGTACGAATTTGGCAAAATTTGTCAAACGAAACGAGTTATGTTTGCGCCAATATCTTCGTTAACCCTTAATATAGCAAACATCTGTACAACATTCAATGACGTCACACAACAAGCTTGCTCAAGCTCCCGAACAAGTACATAATATATAATCCATAAAAAAAACCTCATTTTGCCAATATGCCAATGCTCCAAGAGTGCGTAGAGTTACCACGAGGGGTACATTTTCGTAACGGTAGGTACATGTGTGTATAAAGACTTTGTCAGACGATACGAGTTTGATTTTCATAATGACAAGCATCTTCAGCTCAGAGCTCTCATTTTGTACAGCAAGATCATCCGATATCTCTCAAAATATTCGTCATTTTAATCACCCCTCATCTAATTAAGCAGCTTACCACAAAAAGAAGTAAATTAAAATGTTCCCAAGCGCCACAAATTAAGCTTAAACGACTGGAAAACAGAATGTCCATATAAAAAAAATGTAAGTTTCAGAGCTTCAGTGGATTGATCACTAGATGGCGTACTGTCGATATCCCTCAGGCAAGATGTTCATATAAAAAAAATAAAGTTTCAGAACTTCAGTGGTGTGCTCACTAGATGTCGTTTATTTTTACTGTTGTTATGCTCGTGATCGTTTCTCCTATCCTGTGCATACATGCATTCACAGCGTAAACAAACAGAATGTGATAGGAAAGAAGCCTCTGTGCTAGGCAGTTCGTATGTGTTGAGGTGTTATGTACTCTATGTATGTTGTAGGCAAAACAAAACTTGCATTTCGTTTTGCAAAGTGAATCGATCAACGTTTTTTAACGCTCCGGATGATTGATATTTATCAAAACGTTTATTAAATGCATAACGATGGAGATTTCAAAACGGATCAAAAATACTGGTATGCTGTACAGGCGTAGGGATAAGTTGCAAAAAACAAGTGAAAATTTGGCCAATGTTGTAGCTAGTTAATCGACATCATCAATCGACTGCCCTGACGCATTCGTAAGTGATTAGTTTAACAGAGATAACATTTACCAGAAAAACCAAGAAAAAACCGAGAATAAAGCGACAACCATCCTGATTCTGAACACACACGTATGAAAAATAATAACTGTTGCAAGCTAAAGAAACCAAGGTCAGGCGTATGAAGGAAGAAAAAAATGAAGAACATTTCTTTTTTAAGCACGGTACGCAGCTAGTTCTGGACACACTTACACGTTTTGTCTCGCACTATTTTGTACGCTACTAACGATTGCTGTGTCACACGGAATCACAAAGCATGTTGTATAGGTTCGTGTTAGCACACAGTATTACTGGGATCAAATCCGCAATAAACTCATACACAAATAAAAATCACTCTTTCCAGGGTGTGACCGGCATATAGCTACTGGGCAAAGTGAGAAGGTGGAGGAAAGACGAATAGACGAAAAGAAACAGCACCAAACACATAACACAACAACTTCAATACATACATTCAATCGCCCCGAGAAAGATGGCTTTGGTATTAGTACCATCAGTAAAAAAAATAAGCGACGAGTAAAAACATTTCAGCGTTGAAAGTTCAAAATGTTGAAAGCTTTGTTGAAAAGCTTTTATTCTTTTCGCAAACTTTAAAGTTTAGTCGTTTAACCACTGCTAAACGTGGTCGTTTTACATTCCGTTCAGACCAAAGCTTTAGTCTAAACGACCCCGTTCAGAAGTCGTTTAACCATTTTGTGCCGCTTGGGTTCTCCGTCTTGACTGAAGCCAAAACTGGAATAAAGCATAAAAATGTATATTAACATTATTATTAACTTAAGTTTCCCTCACGGCTTTTGAAACTTGCACAAAACATATTTTCAAACTGTTTTGTTTCTAACTTTGTGTGGCTGCTAGTAATGTTCCAGTCACCGTTGACCTAAAAATCAAAACGCATAGATTTCAGAGAGCAACGGCTCACGTACGCTACGATTGGGCGTAAACTGGTATAACTTCAAAATTATATAATCGGCAAACGTTCGTCAACTGTCGCCGGTCATTTCGTAACGCCTCGTAATCGTGCCGGCATTTTAACGTTTTGCGTCCATTTTTACTGCACGGTAAATAATATTTATTCTTGTTGATAATAGCTGCAAACATTTGTTCATTTCCGCTGCCGTTTATTCTGTTCTGTCGTGTAGTCGTTTCATCAATTCGACTCAAGTACCGGTGCGTTTCACTGCGTTTGGCTACGGCTTTACCGGGGATTTTGACATTTGGTCATTTGGGCCGCGGTTTCCCCTGAAAAACGCATTCGACGGTTTCCGCTTTGCGAGATGTTGCTCACTCGTGCTTTAACCGCCATCGTCTCCACGAAGAGCTGCTGCAGCAATCAAGCGTTCCTACTCGGTGTCGCCTCGAAGTGGTCCTCTTCTTCTGCTATCAATAATAGTAGTAGTGTACGATTTCAGCCGCAAACGCGTAACTTTGCCAAGAAAATGAGTCTGCCCCGTTGCTTTTTCGACATGACCGTGGACAACCAGCCGATCGGCCGGATCGTTATCGAGGTAAGAGCTTTCACGGGAGTTTTACTGCCTTTTTTGTTCTTGTGGCGTGTGTATGTTGTTTTCTCCGTTATTTCTTGTTTCTAAAAATCTTTACCGGTCAGATACAAAACAGTTCGCATGTCGAGTCAGTTACAGCTAGAGCAGTTGGATTTTACAATAGTTATGCGTTGCCATCGTAAAATGCCGGTGACGATACGTTCCGGCTAGATAGCGAAGAAAAAGTGCGAAATAGTAGCAGGCTGGCTGCTATGGCGTGTGTGAGTGTGAGAGTGTGTGTAAGCAGCATGTGAAGTAATTGGAAAGCCGTTAGCACTCTCATTATCGGACGATGGGAATAGTTTCCTTTTGAATACTTAATGCAAAATGAGGTTAATTTTTCAACTACACATTCACTTTTCTTTACCTTTTGTGTGCGCGCGCTTATGTGTGGATGTATGCGGAACCTTTTTTCTGCGACCTTCCGTTGCACTTTTTATCACCATCGATTGCAGCAATTCCGTGTACGCGCGCGTGTCTGTGTGCGTGGTTATCCATTCGTTTTCTTGTATATATGCACATGTCTATCACATTTCGTCTGACTTTGAGTGTAAGACAAATGGAAACAATAATGTGAGTAAAATTAAACTATTTCACATTTAAATGCCCTTCTATAGATTTGAATGTGGCGAATAATCTCCATGTTGCCCGGCATGGCTGGTTGTATGAGTGTGAGATTGCGGGCGCTTTAATGCTCTGATTGACTAATACACACACACACTTACACATATGTATGTAGCACACACTGCTCGGGGAATTTGTCTGCTCAATTCTGTAGGCTCAATCGATCTCATTACCGTTTTAGAATGGTGGTGTGTCTGGCATTTGCTTGGCTTTCTCGTATTACGTCAGCATAGCCTCTTTTTCTTTGGCTCTAGATAATCACAGGACAGATGTTGGTTTGCCATATTTGGTCATTGTTCGACTTACATTTATTTGTAACTCGAATGTGAAAGAGGTCCCTGGCGTTACGGGAGACTACGGATGGGATTCGATTTTATAGCGGTTCTATTCTGTGAAAGTACCGGTAACAATACTACCTAGCCATTGAGGTACCCAAGGATGGTCCGGTATCAAAGGCAATAGGGGCGGTATTCAAGCGGCGAGGATCGAATCCCATCCATACTTAATATTCAACAACCTGGTTTCAATAAGTTAAGACATACATTGCCGGCATGACCTTAGCAGGTCATCTACCAAGATGAAGAAGCCCGATGGTAATAACCAAAATCTATATTCATGCACCGGACATGATTAAAAGAAGAATAGTCATTGTCGTGGCAAACAACCGATTTTTAAGCTTAAGCATTTGTTTTCCACATTCGTTTATTGGATCTTGCAACGTGCTTGACTGATATCAAGTTCGCATTTGAGTGTCAATTAACCGTCAAGCAGACGATGCATGTGTGCCTTGTGTGCCAATACTTCTCATGTTTATAGAAACGAAATTAGTGAATCTGTTGAAACAAAAAAATGCCGTTTTGTCAATTAATTAATTCGTGTTTCCCTTTTTTCTTTTTCCCATTTCCACTACTCGCCTATAGCTGCGTCCTGATGTCGTCCCGAAGACGAGCGAAAACTTCCGTGCTCTGTGCACCGGCGAGAAGGGCTTCGGCTACAAGGGTTCGATCTTCCATCGTGTGATCCCGAACTTCATGTGCCAGGGTGGCGACTTCCAGAACCACAACGGTACCGGTGGCTCCTCTATCTACGGCAACAAGTTCGAAGACGAGAACTTCATCCTGAAGCACACTGGCCCGGGCATCCTGTCGATGGCGAACGCCGGCCCGAACACGAACGGTTCCCAGTTCTTCATCACCACCGTGAAGACGGCCTGGTTGAACGATCGTCACGTTGTGTTTGGCAGCGTCGTTGAGGGTATGGACGTGGTGCGAAAGATCGAGTCCTTCGGCTGCCACTCGGGCAAACCGTCGAAGCAGATCGTTGTTGCTAACAGTGGTCAGCTGTAAATCCAATTCTGTTTTGCAAATCCTTTTCGGCCAGCGCTTCTACACCGTAGGTAGTCCGTGCCGTACAAACGCGGCGCACTGCTGCTGTTGCTGCTTCGAGACTTTCCTTTATTCAGTTAATGATATTCCTTTTTTAACAAAACACAAATACATTCACACACACACACACACACACACACACACACACACAATTACACATTATACTAAATCAGGAACTAAAGGTTAGAGTAGAACAACGGAATATTGTGCATTTGATGTGGTAGAAGGCGGAAAACTCGGCACAGAATGTGTGAAGTGTTCCACCCACAGCCTCATCTAAGGGATGAAGGAGGATAACATTCTATCCGAAGGTGTCGTTCATTACGCAATACTGCATTTTTGTCCTATCACGCTCTAAAACCATACCTTCTTTAACAAGAACAACAATAAAATGTAATAATGGTAAACAAGAACTGTTAATTTACGAACATTGTTTTGATGTTTTCTTTATATTTTTTATGTTCATACAAGCGAGAGGAGTGTAATATAAAACCCGCAAACCGCAAACCTTCAATAGTCCAATTCCTCTATACCTCGCCAACAAGGCCAAGTCGTTTGCAATTCATAATTTCTAAAACAGATTAAATAGCTAAAACAATTGATGACAACTAACCTGCCCCACTATTAGGGTTATTCATCGTCTGAAACAGAGTTGCCATATGGTGTATTTCTACCAAAGTTTTCGTTTAATATATTTCTCCCAATATATTAAAATAATTCTAGTGAAAAATTTTGTAGTTTTGAAAATTAGGTTTATTTTTTGTATATTGTAAAAACAGCATGTCACAAATGCTGACAAAAAAATCAAACCTGGTCATAAGGTTCTGAAGTCAATATGCTATTTGTAAAGCTCATTCATGTTTCAAAGTTCATGATCATTCGTTATTCCCGAGAGCAAAGTATCTCCCTTCCCGGAAAGCTTACTGTATCTGTACGCTCTTTCAACGCTCCGCAACGGGGTATATCAAGACCCGGAAATTAAGTCTCGGGGGCGGTCTGAAACAAATAAATCGAATAAATGGTACTTCAACCATTTATGGACCTACAGAAGACGATGAATTCTACGTGTAGGGTGCGCTGAGTAAGATACTCGTTCTCGGCCAGGTACTCGTTTTGTATTAGGTGTTTTTCTAAGTTATAGCACAATCGTCCACATGTTTAAAATAATGTGTGCTTAGAGATTACAACAAAAGGTAACAGATTGCTTAAATTGTTGCTATCCGAATCTGCGCATTGTTCTACATATATGAACGCTTTCGGAGAGCCAACGAAAGCTCTCTGCGGGTGAAGTTCTTTGAAAGCAGCAAGTGTAACTTTTCCAATAAATTGTAGATTTTTTTTTATGCATTGTGCATGTCATGACAGAGTGCACTGTTATCTATTTTGGTGTTAGTATGCTGACGTAAAAACGGCTGTGGCTGTCTCTCTGCCTCTTGCAAGCAGGAGAACGTCTGCCCGTGCCTATACAATTAAATCACAGATTCACAACACATTCAAACATCATCGTAAGATATGATAGGTAGAGAATAGTTAAAGGAAAAGAGAGGTATTAAGAAAGAAAAAATGTCTGTCCCTAACCATGAGAAACGTCCATTCTTGCGAGATATGTGTATGGAAGCATATGAAACGGTGGAGAATTTATCTCAACATTGGAATTTGTCCGAGAAATGAGTTGTTCAAATGCTGAGAAAGGTTTTGGAAAAGATTCAACGGGAGAAGGAGAGATAAATGGAGAAATGGACGAGAGCGAGAAAGGCTACTACACCCGCGCGCGATGCGTATTTGGTATGGTGGAGTAGAGACAGAGAGCGAGAGATTCTGTATACCCAAAAAGGATGGCTCAACCATCAACTTACATTGATTCAGAAAGAATTATGAACAAAGTTATTAAAGATGTAACGATTGTTGTTTTCTGAGTTTCAATCTTATTGAACGTTGCGACTAGCGATCGAAAATTCTTACTATAAAGTACCTAAACATAAATTATATTTTACACAGTTTTTAACTTCCGCTTGTTAACTGCTCGTTTTATGAATCATGTGCAATATTCATTAATATACGTAGATTGCCATGGCTATAATTTAACAATGACTTTAAAAATAAATTTCAAATCCCTACAACTTCGACATGAAAATTGACTTACTGTCATATGAAAAATTGAGGCTGACTTTTCTATCGATGAAGATGGTCCAAAACGACTTTTCGTAGACAGGGTAGTGTCCGGATCTATCTTCAAAACACGAAAATCCCATCGAAGCCCTGGCAATTCTCTACACACATATGGCTCCTCGAGTTACCATGGCTCCTGAAGTCCACGAGTCTCTCCATAGTCCATAGTCCTCTCTAGTTCATGAATGAATAGAAAACTCATTGAAACAAATCCATCTTCTTGGCCATCGCATTCGATCTGGTAAGAATCTTTTGGTTGTTTCGTTATTTATATATATATATATATATGTATCCTAAGAATGCACAAAGTCGATCATGTAGCATCAATGAGTATTTGTATTAAGTTAATTCAATATCGTCTTCTCCTTTTTCTTTTAACAACCTTCTAGCTCAATAGTCAATGTCCTATAGGACACACGATACCACAGAGCTTCAAAACCGAAATACCAATGTAATTGTTGCACTACATTCGCACAGCTGACTACTCCGTTATTTTGTATGGGATCGATGCCAAAATTCCATTCAAGTTTTTGATGAAATACGTAGAGTGTCTCGGCTATAATTTTGCTACCTCCTTTATATCGATGATACAGCCACATCCAATGAAGAGACTTTCGTTACCTCAATGTTCGACACAAGGAATATCAAATGTTTTTAAGATGGATAGGGTTTTTTTGTTCTACTCAATTTGAACCAATGCTTCTTACCTGGATGGTCCACATCGTCTTTGCCTCACTGTAAAATGGACCAGGTTTAAAGAAAGGGTACAGCAGCAGCAGTAGCAGCAGCACCAGCCAGCAGCATGCGCAGCGTTCGGCAGAAACGAAATTCCCTCTTTTGACCTAACACACATACAGTCAAACATACGCGCGCATGCACGCACACGCACACCAACTCGAATACCGCGAACGAGAACGCGTTGTGTGGCGTATCTCTCAAGCGCAGACAGACATTACCGAGCAGTGCGACCCAAGCCTCTCAACGTCAAACTTCTGCGGAGTGAAGTTTTGTGCGGCTCACCAGTAAAGCCGTTTGCTGGCTAGCAAAAGAAGGATATCGAACCGCGTTTCAGTTTCACCATATTTGCTGCCTACCTGCCTGTGTGGCGTCGATCATCATCAGCAACAGCATTAGCGGTTGTGTTTCAATCTTTCAACAAAAAAAAGCAATGCGAGACGTGTGAAATTCAGTGGAGTGAAGTTTTTCGCGAAAGTACAAAACTGTCGATGGGAAAACCTGCTTAGCCGTGTTTCGGAGTTCCCTTGCTGCTCGCAACCACGCTTTTCTACAATCAACTTGTCGTGCCAGACACACATACAAACACAAGAGTCACCTCTGACGCCTTCACCAACCATCGGGTTCCACCATAAACAAGGCAAACCTTAAGATGCGTTTCCTTTCGAACGGTTGACCACCGGGATAGTAAGAACGGGGGAGTGTACAGAAGGCGAAAGGGAAGACGAGAAGAAAAAAAAATCGTTCAACGAAAAGTGCTACAAGTGTTGCTAAAACGTGTGAAAACCGGTTTTTCTGCTCGACGAAAAATTTTCGGGTCGTCAGTGGTGTTCTTCGAGCAGCAAAAAAAAAGCAGCATCATCGCAAAGAAAACTCGCACCGTACGCGCGAGTGTGCCAACGGAAAAGATGGTTGCGGATTGGGTTTATATTTTTGTGAAATAGTGTGTATCGGGGAAAACCGTAAAAATGTATCGGGACGCGTCGCGACCACTGTCGCGAGTAACGACCAAAAAATGTTTATTCAAGCGACGGCGATAAAGAATGTTGTTTCATCGTCACGTAGCAGCAACAACATCAGGTCACCAGCCAGGAATGATCACAATCCTGCAACCATAAAAAACGGTCCAGGTAATAGAAGGAAGTGATGTGACGGGAAAGGTTTCACATTTTCATTTTTGGAAAACTGAAGCATTGTAGGGGGAGTCAACAATGATCGGGGTTTCTCATCAGCTTTCTGCATTCTTTTTAAATTCTAGCTCTTTGCTTTTTAATGACGAAATCATTCCAACTTCCTTGCAATATGGTACACTAAATAGGGAAAAAATATCGTTCGGCTGTCAGGCGGCGCGCGATATATACGATGGTGAAAATTCTCTGCTTCCCGTTGCGATCGGAAGAAAAATCGATAAAATAGACGTACCCTCTTGCATACACAAACACACATACACACACATCGATGGTACACAGGCACAGGTTGGGAAAAACGTGTGCATGGTCGCACAGGAGGGCATGCTGATGTGGGCGCGGAAAGGAGCATGTTTAGCTTGACAAGGAGGGTGAAAAATGAGTCCGACCCACTATGATCCAACACAGGCGCGAGAAAGATAGAACGAAAAGGATCGAGAGTCCCAAAAGCAAGCCAAAGCGGGATAGAGAAAAAGAAAGAGAGAGAGAGAGAGAACAGATTTTAGCCGTAGGTACGAGAGCAGGGCCAGATGAAGAGTGAAAACAAGAGCCCAAAGAAGACGTCATTTCTTGAAAATGTATGGTCTGCCCTTTGGAACGTTTTCTTTTTGGAATTGGAGTGTTTCTTAAAACATTCCGTATAAGACGCAGAAAGCATGGTGAATAAAGCCTTAGTACTGTTGCACAGGGACGAAACAGGGTGTTCTTACCTTTGCATTCTTGAGGTTCAACCTCTTCAACTTACGAAGTTGAACCATTTGCTCTCGCGTTGCTAAACGCATCCAAAGCTACATAATGTAACAATTTTCCGTTTTATTTCTGCAAACCATATGATAGCATATGGAGATGTTTTAAATCTAGAAAGCGAGGGTTTGAAAAGGGTGTTGCCATAGAGAATGCTCCTCCTCCAACAACCAGTTCTCCAACAACCTTTACAAAGCTGAGAATCTCTGTGTTATGAAAATATTGATGTACATCGATTTTGTGTGTTTAATGAGGTGTTGTGCTTCATATATGGACGTTTAATCACACATAATGATTCCCTATTAGGTATTGGAGTTTTTCGTCTACATTACCTGTTTTAGATTTTCTTATTTCAATTTTTGATGCCCAATGGATTGTCGATACATTTTTACTTTGCTCCTATTTGAATCTTCGATCTTCTAGAACTCTCACTTTCTCTCATTTCATTTCCGTATCTTTGCTCTCCGTCTTCTTCTCTTTGTTTATCTCTTTGCTGTGCTTGATGGTGGATGCGCTGGAATTGGAATCTCTTTTAATGCTCACCGAACATATCGCTGAAGCATATCGACATCCTTCCTTAACATACACACAAACACAAGCACATGGACGCGTACCTAAAATCTCTAGAGCACAGAGTTCTCGTATGCTCTGGCCTGAGATGAGAAAATTTGGTTAACACTTACTCGCGCGCGTGCGCACACTGGTGTGCGTGTGCCCGTAATTGTATGTGTGTACTGGCTTATGGTACAACATAAGGGGTTTTATGCGATGCTTGCAATGGGAAACCCGAAAAGGAAGAAAAGGTAGACTATTTGGAGAAGGAAGAAACAAAAACCGAAATACAATGAAAGTATGTAAAAAATGTACCTTTTTCGCATAACATTACGGAGGACAGGTTTTCATGCTGTGTTCGTTCGGTTGTAAAAAATGTGTCTGTTCTTCTACAGTTCTGGGCCCGGTAGTCCCCGGACAACCGACATTAAAATCGGGCAAATGGTAACAATTTGGGTCCGACCAACAAATGGCCGCTACTGAGCATAACTGAAGATGATGGTCTCACGTCTACTTGGCCGTGGTTGATTCGCTGAAAACGTTACCGTTGATTTTATTGCCCATCAAATAGTATATCAAAAGCAGAATTGTGTACGCGGGTCTGGAACGAGTATTCCTCTAGAATAATAAATTTAAGTGTACCCAAAGGCGTAGGAATGCCATCTTTTCCAGCGCGAAGCATTTTAGCATTCCTTTCGATAAATCTGTGTGGTGACATTTGATATCGCTAATTGGTAAAATGACACTGTTTCTATAGTCTTGGGGCAAATATCAAAAACAGAGTAACCGAGAACGCATCGGCACAGGGATGTGGCTATGTCGGTTATGTAAATGTTGTACCTTATTTTGTCGCAAACGATTGGAAAAGATACAATAAGGTAGCCTGGATAAGTTCAACAACCAACCTTCTGCTTGGACGAATCAACTTAACCCGTATCAAACGCAAGATTCAGACTTCAACGACTTGTACATTTCTACCCTAAATTAGAATAGTTTTTTGTACATTGTACATACTTCAGACTGTTGTAAACTACATTTTCGACACTTGTTTGCTTGTGTTTCTGAAGATTTGCCATTTATGGGTCGCCCTGTTCACAGGTGAATAGGAAACTCTAAACGTATAAAGAGTTTTACACTGATTGAACCTGAAAAGATGGAAGTATCAAACAGTAGTTGCGCATTGGTGGATGCATATCATTACAGTAACCAGCCGTGAACATCACATTCTCATCTCGGCATTGGCAGATACATGGTTGTTTCAGTCCGGCCCATGTAGCGATGGCATGATACAAGAGGAAGCCAACTTAATAGATGCTAACGAGCATTAGTTATAGCTAGCCAGTATACCGTGTTGTCAGGCCCGATAGGACGGCACCACGACGTCGTCTTACGACTCTATTTGTGCATTTGTGAACACAATGGTACAATTTATACAGTAGCGGACACCAGGTCTGCGTATCGCTATTGTCCAAACGTCCATGGGTCCTTTGGGGTGGATGGATACATAACTTCGTAATGAAGGTATATGTACATCATAAAATTCGTCAAGATATGAGTGTGATAAAGCGTTTTCAGCGTGTGCATCAATGAGGGCTTTATCGAATTTAAAGTGTTACAGCTGGACCGATATGGTGGCCAACATTACCAGACATTCCAGAAGCTTTTGGCCTGATGCCCGCTCCGTTACGGACATTAGTTTCGATACATTTTGCAGCTACCAGCTGCAGTATAATCTCCGCCATATTGCTAAATTCTTAACCGCTTACCCGAATCGAATGTTTATCACAAGTATAATTTTTCCAATACCAGTACCAAAACCTACGCTTCCATTCGCAAACATGCTTTGCTGTTTCGGGTACGAATAGGTCATTTTTTCTCTTCTTCTTTTGGTTGGTTGCGCTGAATCCTTCCAAAGCGATTGCGCAGCACACAGCACATCACATTTCGTTCAACTGCATTTGCTCCTCCATTCATAATGCACGTATCGAGTCATGTATTGCCTCCGCCATCATCGCCTAGCAAGGAGAGAATCGTATCTTGGATTTTTGCAGTATTGTCTGGATTTTAATGTTTGGGATAATGTGTGAAATTGTCCTATCTTTGTATGAAATTATTCTCTTTAGCATGTATTTCAGTCAACTAAAGAGTCAAATAGTGAGGATGAAAAAAGAATTTTTATACATACAAAACACACAAGCGCACCCACACATATTTTGAAACTAATTACTCATGGCAGCAGGCAATTAGGCTCTTTCAGACTTTTCTTGCTTTGTATACATGTGGAATTTTTTTTTTTAAATCTCATATCCTTTTTTCGTTTTACTGTTTTCTTTCTATTTGCAGATAGTTTTTTTTGGTTTGCAAGCGCGTGTTAAAAATATCAGCCTGTGTGTGACGTCCGCAAAAAGAAAAGCAAGAATGAAGAGGATGTTGAGTCATGAGCAACAACTCGTGATTATGTTTCCATTCGTTCCTAATCCTTGGCTTTTCTTCACAACCGATAACAGACAGCTAGAAGCTGGAATGTAAAGCGCTCTCTGTGGCTCGGAAACGTTGAAAGAAACTTGTCTGAAGAAAAACGTAAATTGAAAACTGAAGCAGTCCAAGAAATAAAAAGGAATACAACAACTTGACGCATCAAACTGGAGACTCATAAGGCTGTGTCTGTCTCTGCTGGCTAGAAGCGTATTATAGCAGTTGTCTTGCAGCGCGATATATCCACATGAGGGTTCACTCCTGCACGTGATATACACGATATAACATTCAGGAATATCGAACGACAAGGGGACAACACACACACGTAACGCTGGCAAGATGACTATGAAATCGATGAAGTATAACGACTGTGACACCATCATGGACGGCTACAATCCAGCTCCACCGCCGTTACCCAGAAGAGTACCACCGGCGCGAAATATTTACGCGGAACCTTTCGCGACGGAATCCAACACGAACAGGTGAAGAAACGTTTAAATTTTCCATAATTTTGGTGATGGTTAGATCACACAATATAAGCCCAAAGGGCATTGTCCGGCAGCCACCGGATGATGCCATGACGGTTTTTTTTAACAGTGTTGCAATATCTTACTCTATTCTAAGGGTTATAGAAATTAATGTACATTGACATGTTGCAAATTTCAAAAATAGTTTGAATCGTTTGGCCATTTTTTGGAGATTACATTATGATTTGACACGTCGATATTAAAGATATGTCGAACCGCAATTCAGGATTTAGGAATGCATTTGCAGGATCAATGGGGGTTTATACTAACACAGACCAATAATCATTTTCAATTTTCGCAAACACGGATTGTGCGTGTGTATGTATGTTTAACTGGTAATGATTTTCATATCTGACCCGTTTTGCTACTAGACTACAATCATCGCAACAGCTGCAGCAGCAACAGCAGCAACAGCAGCAGCAACAGCAACTTCAATCTCAGCAGCAACCAATACCGCAACTGACACAATCCATGACTAATACCCACATCACCACCGGTTCCCGTCTCGGAGGATCTTCCTCCCTGGTGATGCCTGTTTTTCCATTACGAACGGGTGGCACCGCCCACACACCACATTATTCACCTTATTCACCATCAAGGTAATTGCGCACCGGAGGGATATATAGAGCGAGCTCTAATGATGATTGCTGCTTGCGGAATGCATATAATTCAACTAATAGTTGGCGCTTGTTCTGCGATTTTTCAATTTGCTAGATTGTTTTACTATCCTCAAATGCTTGCTATCTTTTTTGTTTTGTTTTTGTGTGCTTTATCCTGTCAAATAATTTTGCTTTGGATGCCGATTGTCCTTTTTGTGATAGTGCGTGGGCGTGCTTATTCTTTTACGATGCTTTTGTTAATAAGGCTGGGGAAATAGAGAAAGTTTGGGTCTTAAATCCCTTTAATCTTTTTACTGCATTTTGGTTTTTCAATGTATGTGTGTTGGGAAAGACAATTGTATGTCTCATATTAATCATTGTTCAAAAGAAGTTATAAAACTAACAGGTGTCATGTGTGCATTATTTTTAAAAATTTTATTTCACTTGTTTAAGCATAATATTATTATTAGTAACATAAACATTTGCGTGTTTAAGTGAATATTCTGTTGAAATTTCAATAATTAGATTTAACACTGTAACCCTTTTTGCGCCTAGCGGTAAAACTGTTTTCTGGGCTCGAGAGTCACCATTTTTAAACTAACATTACATAGCTTTTACCACGCCTTTTTATGTATAATAATACTTCATGTTAAAGCACGAATACTAATGCAATTCTAATAAGTTTAATGGTAGCGAATACACATTTTATAACTACCTTCTTACTCGCATCGTAGGTTTCGCATCGATAAAAGCTGTCAACATCGTTGCTCTTGGAAGTGTTTTAGCATCGCCTTAATATTGGTTACAATAATTTTATCGGCAACACTGACGTATTTTGCAGGTATGTGCTACTCCTGCCAAGGAATGGGTTGTTTTTACGCCTGATTGATATTTCATTTTCTACTTTTTATAGCAACAAGCTCTATGAAATCTAATATCGATGCTGCCAACTGCATACTGGTGCAGGATGTAAAAACGGGCACAGCCGTCGATCAAACCGGTACGCCCATCGATTCGTCCAACTACGGACTGCTCTCCGGACCATCCACACTAAACCCGACGGAGGAGTCACCCATTACCAGCACTCTCGACCACAACAGTTTCTCCACGCTCGGTGGTCTACCGGGTGGTGCTGGTGCGGCCGGTGGTAATGCCGCGCTGTCGACGTACAACCGACGTCCGACGCAGGACATCTCGCACCCGGTGCAACAAACTACACAGATCTTCAGTTCGGTCCACCAGCCAAAGTGGCCGTCGATCGTGGAGTTGCGTGAGTTTAACGAAATACACGCGTCCACCATTGCGCCGTTCCAGTTTTGGAACGTCGAGTTCCGAAACAAACATCCCGCCTTTATACAGTTCAACTTTACGCTTCCGTGGGGTGCAAACTTTGCCATCTACGGTCGGCGTAACGTCGGGCCGACCGTGACGCAGTATGACTTTGTCGAATTTATTAAGGGCGGCCGGGTCGATCACAAGTTGCGACGGAAGCGCAGCATTGGCAGCAGCTTCTTCCAGAACGATGTGCTCGATACGCATTTTAATGAGGAAAATTCGTCCACGTTCGAAACGATCCGACGAAACCAGTTCGCGTTCGAGGATCTGCCGCTGGATGAGGTGGAAAAGCACATCATTTCGAAGCGTTCGGCGGACGGGAGTGCGGGTCCGTCATCGTTGCAGAAGATCGACATGGAAGCGATGACGGTGAATGTGACGATTTTGCAGTACCTCGACATTGGCCGATGGTATCTGTCGGTGTACAATGACGAGCTGCTACCGCACACGGTTTCGCTAGTAGTTGGAGAGGCGGAAGGCATCCATACCGCTTGCCCGAGCGATTGTTCCGGTCGTGGGTCGTGCTATCTTGGGAAGTGCGATTGCATAGATGGATATCAAGGCAACGATTGCTCGATTAGTAAGTATCTTCGGTGGAACAATGTATCAGCCAAACATGCTTGTTTTTGGTACTAAATGACATTTCGTTTGGTTATAGGCGTTTGTCCTGTTCTTTGCTCCGCACACGGCCATTACGGTGGCGGTGTTTGTCACTGTGAGGAAGGTTGGAAGGGTTCGGAGTGCGATATTCCCGTGTCGGAATGTGAAATGCCAACCTGCTCCAATCACGGCCGCTGCATTGAGGGTGACTGTCACTGCGAACGTGGCTGGAAAGGATTGTTTTGCGAGCAGCGTAAGTCTTCACAAATGTTTTATGCTAGTCGTTCGTGTTAAACATATTTTGCCTCATGTTTTCTGTAGAGGACTGTATCGATCATTCCTGCTCGGGTCATGGAACGTGTGTATCGGGCCAGTGTTTCTGTAAGGCCGGTTGGCAAGGCGATGACTGTAGCATTGTCGATCAGCAGGTTTATCAATGTCTGCCCGGATGTTCAGATCATGGAACGTATGATTTAGATACGGGGTCCTGCATTTGTGATCGCCATTGGACTGGAATTGATTGTTCGCAAGGTAAATACACCACAACAACCCCGGCAAGCATTTATCGATTCAATCATCTTCTGTGTTCTTTGTACAGCCGTTTGCAGTCTCGATTGTGGACCGAATGGAATCTGTGAGAATGGACGCTGCCGGTGCGATGACGGCTGGACCGGTAATCTGTGTGATCAGCTTATGTGCGATCCACGATGCGCAGAACATGGCCAGTGCAAGAACGGTACCTGCGTTTGCTCACAAGGATGGAATGGGCGACACTGCACGCTACGTAAGGCGATTTTCTATTCTCATCGCTACTGATAGCATTACAATGGTAATCATTTCACTCCATATCACTCCACAGCGGGTTGCGTTAATGGATGCTCCCGGCACGGCCAGTGTACGATGGAGGACGGCGAGTACAAGTGTATCTGCGTGGAAGGCTGGGCTGGAAACGATTGCTCGATCGCGCTAGAGATGAGTTGCAAAGATAATATTGATAATGACAATGGTAAAACAAATGGCGTCTGCAAGTTTCTACCGGCGCGTTGTGTGCAGGTTATGGTTCGCTTGCCGGTACCAAAGTCTGCCACACGGCTCGGCTCGGTCTCGTTCATCTTTGAAAATGTCGATTTTGGAACAAAACTAAATGGCCAGTGATGAAGATGTTAATGATTTTTATTTTTTGTTTTCGTCCTTGCCCCTTCCCCTCCCTTCATCCTAGATGGTATGACGGACTGTTCTGATAGTGAGTGTTGCGTGCATCCGATCTGTGCAGAACATATCATGTGTCTTGCGTCGAACGATCCAGTCGAAGTGTTGCTGCGCAAGCAACCACCCTCCGTAACGGCATCTTTCTATCAACGCGTCAAATTTCTGATTGAGGAAAACTCCGTTCAGTCGTACGCACATATGGACGAGTACAGTGAAAGGTAAGTGGTATCTAGCTTTGCTTTACTCGTTTGCCTATACATATCTTTGTCACATTTCATAATAAACTGGGACGCCTGTTACAATTCATCAGGGAAGAGTCATAGCATATCGATAGCTATCTACATTGTCAGGATGTAACTAAAAACAGAGGAAAAACAAACTACAAAATGAAACACTTATACTCTCTATTCGAACCATTTTGCAAATGAATTTGGGCAGGACTGTTTGTCTCTATTAGGGTCCTCCGGGGGTCCTCAGCGTACGTACATTATATGCCACGTGCACGTACGTCACGACAACCGGCACGCGCGATACAATGATCGCCTAGGTATCTCCACCACCTTGCCTCTTGGTGGTCAGCAAGACTAACACACAATCGATTTCATTCTATGCAAAACCGCTATAGTTGTCCACAAACATGCCTTGCTCAGGCTATAATATAAACAAACAAAACAAAACAAATCAATCGGAAAATGAAAAGATTTTCATTATTTTGTTTTGTTTTATGAGGAATGTATGGTGCACGTCCAAGTCGAAGGCATCATTTGAAAAGGATTGCATTTACTAGGAGCACGTTTGGTATCGAACATCAAAAAAAGAAACTCTAAATTTCCCCAGTAATTATGCAAAATGAAATAAGGATGCCTTTTTTCAATATTTAACAGTAAAATACTTACAATAACTAACAAAGGAGAGAGAGATAGAAAGAGAGTCGAGAGACAGGGAGATAGAGAGAGAGCGAGAGAGAGAGAGAGAGACGAAGAAATTGAATAGTAAACAAAACAGAGAAAAAGCGAAAGCCATCGAATGGGAAGGATCAATGATTAATCTGTGCTTGGTTATTATTGCTGAAAGCGGAAGAGAGAGAGAGAGAGAAAGAGAGAGAGAGAGAGAGAGAGAGAGACGAAGAAATTGAATAGTAAACAAAACAGAGAAAAAGCGAAAGCCATCGAATGGGAAGGATCAATGATTAATCTGTGCTTGGTTATTATTGCTGAAAGCGGAGATTTAAATCACATGCTTAGTAGCACAACAAAGTGAACCGTTTTTGTTTTGTTGTTTTATTCCGACAATGCTTCATTTTGTGACACAATTGTACACCAAAAAAAAAGCAAACAAAAACAAAGAAAAAAGGTAGACAAGCATTAAACGCCTTATATAAGAGCTACTCTACAACAAAAACAGACAAAATTGTGCACTGTGTGTGGTTGAACCGGGTCGAGATAATTGTTGTGTGAATGAATGGATGAATGAACGAGTTGTACCTGTCTAATGTCTATTGTGTTTTGTGTGTTGTTCGAATTTATTGTGAGTGTTTTCTTTCGTTTCGTCTATTTTTCTGTTTTTGTGTTATGTTTTTCATCTACTTTCGTTTTGAAATTAAAGTGTAAAACAGCAAAAAAAAAACCCCAAAAGAAACAACAACAAAAAAAAAGAAACAAACAAACAAAACCCTAATTATGATAAATATTTCCGTTGAAACAACCAAGACGAAGCTTTTCTTTCTGTTCCTCTTAACGAGTCCTGTTTTTTTTTGGGAATGCAAAATGCTCTACTAGCACACAATTGTAGCATTTTCATCCACCCAGCCAAAACGACCTCCCCCCGTGCCCTCACCCCCTTTGACTCCAAACCCGCCTACCCACTCCCCAACTTCCTTCATTCGTTTTCAATTTTGTTTTGGTGCGCGTTCAGTGAACACCGCTAGACCTTGCTGTGGGGTTTGTTGGAACGAACCGTTCCCGGTCAACTGTGGTGACGATACGGTGGTGACCGTATGATGATGATTGGCGGAGAAGAAATCGGTGAAACATCGTTACCGTTTTTTTTTTGTTGTTTTGGTTCCATTTTTTTAAGTGACAAAAGCTCTCTTGTATTTGCAATACAAATTGCAGCAAATTCAGAAAATACCATCCTCTTTGCGAGTTAGATCTGGTTTTCTAGTTAGATTTTCTTGCCTGTTTTCTTTTTGTGGTGGTCCGTATAATGGCCCTTCCGAAGCTGTAAAGTAATTTCTTCTCGTGCGGTGCAATGTATCTGTCACCTGTGATCAGATTTGTGAGCTGAACCAAATGAAGCAAAACCCAAAAATAAAACAAAATTAATCATTTATATTCCTCCCAAAGAAAAAAAACAACAAGATCAAAACCTCCCCCAAGAAACGAAAACCAACCTCCACTTATTACTCTAGTGCGTAACGAACTAATCCATAAACTTCGTTCTCTCCGTTCTTTTCTATTCCCCATCTTCACATCTCCACCATTGCTAAAAAAAAACAAAAAAAAAACACAAAATCGTCGATAATTGTTATTTGTTTGTTCTTACGTGCTAAAACCATGTTATTGATTTTTAATTAAAAAAAAAGTGAGTTCTGGAACTCGTTCACACCGTGGTAAGTCTTGCAAGCTGCAGTTGCTGCTGTTCGTCTTGTTGCTGTTATAATATTATTTTTTATTTCATGCCCTTCTTTGTTTTTCCGTTTTCGAACTCGAATGTGTCTCCGCTTTTGTGTTTGTGTTTGGTTCATTTTCGTCTCCTCAACACAACCACCAATACCCACATCATTGTTCATTGTTTTATGTATTTTTTCTCCATATTTTTTTTAACTTTGTTTTTCCATCTGCAAATCCTTTATTTTTCCCTTGTTCATCTAACCTCACAACACACACACACTCATTTTGCATACTTATTCGTCATAAACATATGTTAACCTGATTATATGTACATATATTTAATTATATTTAAGCTTCACATCAAAACATCGCGTTGCGTATATATAATCATAATATATGTGTATGCGTATATTAAAAACACACACAAGAAAAGAGAAAAAAAACCATTCACAACACCATCACGATTCCGTTTGGTCCATTTTGAATTATCTTTATTATCGTTTATCAGTTTTACTCATCTGCCTTTAGGACGTTTTTTCATGTTACCTGTTGTTTCTGTCCAATCGAGAAAAAAAAACAAACTGTTTCGCTTTTGTTTCTATGTGTGTTGTCCTTTTTAGTCAATGTTCTTTTTGGTTTTGCTAAACTGTATACTGTCCACGTGATTGACATGATTCTGAGAAATGAGAATGCCATGGTAGAACGAACACGATTTAAACTGTAATTTCAAACCGTACACACCCGATATATATATATGATCATATGCAAAAAAAGAAACACACAGTTTTCGTTTATCGGAAACCGATGAAATTTATTGTGCCATTTGTACATTTTACAACTTTACATTATTAACTTAGGGAAAACTTGTTTTTGTTTTGTTTAACGAATATTTTCCGGTCTTTGTAATGGTTTTAAGTCTGATTTTAGTTTTTCGTTTTATTTTTAATTATTCTCTTCTATCCAGTATCATTTTGCGTACTTTTTAACACTGTTTTCTTTCATTTTGCTTTAAGTTTTTCATTTTGTTTTTATCCTTCCTACCCATGAAACAAGTTCTAAATTATTTTGAATACGCTTGTATTACGTACCGGTTATGGTTTACAACGAAGTCATTTTTATTTACATTTTTAAAAGTTAGAGTAAATAGTTGGACTTTTCTGTGTTTTTTTTTCTTTCTTTTGTGTGACTCTATTCTTCACCAATTATTCTTTGTAATCGTACTGCTCATTGTTTTTTTTTTCAAAAATTGACAAATTCCCACTTCTGTATTGGTTGCACTATTTTTATGTTTAAGAGAAAAAAAAGTATAAAAAGAAACAGATGAAACTTAATGAAACCAAAAACAAAAACAACAAAGGCCAATAAGTTAGAATGTTACAGTTAAACCAGTCGTAAAAAAAGAGTTGAAAGGAGAAAGAGAAAAAAAAGTCAAAGAAGCAACTAGTTTCACATTACTATTTATTAAAACGGACATAAATAGTTAAACTAGTTAGAGGCTTTTCCTACTCATCCTTCCGCCAAATCCCTAAATGTTTTCCTCACATATATATAAAAAAAACCCAAAAACCGTCCCCAAAAGATCCCGTACCTTATTGTCCCTGTTAAAACATTCCAACTTTCCTAATTATTGTCTGCGTCTATCATATGTTTCTATGTATATACCCTCCATGTGCTGCGAAATTTTGGAACATTTTAATTACCCTTTTACTTTGAGATAAAGAAAAGAAAATTAATTTAGAGAAAAAAAAGTTTTGCTATAACAAAAAATCAACAGTCAAAAAACTTTTACATACAAAAAAAAAACAAATACAAAACATACAACTTGAACTTATTTGCTTGCTAACAAGCGAAATTGCAATCTAAAGTAGAATGTGGAATGCATAAGAAAACTGGAACTCTAGAGGCAAACTTGTGCGACAGCTTAGTGGTGGTGTGTTTGGACAGGCCCTTCGAAAACATTGTTGAAAAAAAAAAATTTTTCTAAAAAAAAAAAACAAAAGTCAAAAAAACTTTTAAAAAAAAAAAAAAAAACAAATACAAAACATACAACTTGAACTTATTTGCTTGCTAACAAGCGAAATTGCAATCTAAAGTAGAATGTGGAATGCATAAGAAAACTGGAACTCTAGAGGCAAACTTGTGCGACAGCTTAGTGGTGGTGTGTTTGGACAGGCCCTTCGAAAACATTGTCAGACAACGACACTAAACGCGGTGCTGATGACGTGACGAGATTGTACCGGGTTTTTTGTTTTGTATATAGTCATTAAAGGGGGTTCAGCCGTTTAAAAAGCTTACAGACGTGCGGCCCAGTGAACGGGCGGAGTGTCACCTGTCTGTTGGTTCGTGTCGTCTAGCTCTATGAACTATATTTTACACTCCTGCTACTACTAATACTTCTACTGCTTTCTCGCTTTAAGTCGTAACCCATGGCCAGTGTTTGCGCCAATTCTGTATCTTATATTGCCGTGTTGGTTTTGCTAACAAGTAGATTGATTTTAAGATGTTTTCCGTTTAGTTCTTTGGTTTAAAACCATTTCTTTTGGTTTTTTTACGGGATTTAGAGAACAACTTGATCAGCAAATAACACCATTTAATGAGTGATATGAATGCTCGTTTAAGGGTTTGTTTTTTCTTTTTATTTTCGGGAAAGTTAAATTATGCTGAAATACAAAATGAGTGCAATTTTTTTTATCTAGATCAGACATGTCGAAAAAACGGCCCGTGGGCCAGATGCGCCATTCGACTAGCGGGTACATTGGCAGTTGGCAATCCTGCCCGCGAGTCTAAATGAGTTTGAAATCACTAATTTAGAACATCACAATTGCAAGACATCGATAAGCATCCAACCAACCAATTACTGCAGCGCACAGTGTCCTGCTTGAAACAAAACATTACTTTATATCTTAGTAAAAGATAGCTTCCGTGTTTGATTTTCTCATTTTTTAACTTCATCTCAGAGGAGAAACTGAACGCTATAAAATCAGTGAAGTATATTGTATTGAGAGCATTTAGCGAGTTCTCAACTTTAACTTGCAAGTTGGAGAGTGATATGTGTATCAGACTAGGGATTGAAGATGCTCACATTGGAGTTTTGTTTTAACAACAACGCGTAGAGTATTTGTTTTCAGTTGTTTTAAATGCAACAAATATATTAAGTTTCTGGCGCTTTTATTTGCCCTCAATCACTATTAAATATTAACCTTGATTGTCGTGTAAGTTGAGTTATAGTTGACAATAATATTTGTTATGTAGCTATATTTTTAATGTCTGAACCAAAGATATTGATTTGGATGATTTTTGGTTGAGCTTGGTTATGAGTTTAAGCAATTTGTAGGATTATTTATTTTCTAGTCGTTATTTTACTTTCTTTTGGCAAGTTTTCGTTCTGAATTGAAGTTAGTCTAGTGCTATTTTATTAAACATATTTAAAATATATATATATTACATATACTTCAGCAAACGAATGAGTAAAAGTGAAAGGAACACTGTATAATATTCAACGCATATTGTTGTGACATTTGTGACGTTTCTATACTACCTATGCAAATTGCTGTTGCAACACGAAAGCTGTCATTTAAAGCAATGTATGTGTTTGCGTTTCGCTATGTGCAATGATAGTTATAATGGTTCGAAACACACCAGGCCCGCAAGGCACATCACATCACGGTTGCACACATTGTAGTGTAGGTTGCGCATACATATGGTGCATGCTATGGTGGAAGACCTACCCGAACCAAACAATGCGAGGTTAAATGTACAATCTTTCGAAGGGTCCGTCATGCCGTATAACCGCCACGCGCGCAGCTACTTTTCAAGTATCTAAATTCTGAGTTTTAATGTGCATTTCAAAATATATATACATCATAACAAAAAAAATGTGCTAGAAGACTGAGTTGCAAACAGTGCAGATTATAAAATATGATTTGGTCATCACTATGCGGGAGAGTGGAGGGTTTTAGTAATTGTAACTGCAACGTAACAACGGTTGTGAAGAAAGGTGCTTTTAATGATGGCCGACCGTTCACGGTCTGTTGTGACCTAAGGGACGGTAGCGGTAGCGGTCTTTCATATAATAGGAGGCTTCGGGTATCGAGTCTCATCCGTACTGTCTTCCTCGTATGCAGAACTTGACTATTCATTTACGGGTAAACACTGTTGACTGATGCAATCAAGGTGCGTTACCTCTATGCGTCTTTCTGCTAGTAATCGAAGGAATCCGGTTACTCACTGTTGTTAGTTATTGAGCAGCGAGCGCGTATAACCACCAATCGTAGTTCACATTGTTAAACAATAAAGTCTTCAGTCTTTGTTAACCATTTTAACCAATAAACACAAGGCCTAGGAAGTAAGCAATAACAGGATCATATGAGACTGGAATACTTGAGAAGAAGCATTCACGTATCTGTAATAGCTTTGGAATCCATTAGTGGATCTCAATTGCGTTTAATATAACGCTGTTAAATAGTACAGGCATATAACTGACACAAGGCCATCAATTTTTGTTATCGGTTCAGGCATAAACATATATATATTTTTTTAATTCAATTAGAACGGCCTGGACATAAACATATTATACATATATAAGTAATATAGATTCGTTACGATGTTGTCGTTGGCTTTTTTTTGACACCTCAAGAGAAGGCGCTTGTTTGAGTTGAGGTAGGTGCTTTCTTCAGCGCCGATTGCTTACTTTTTAAGTCCTAGATACTGCTCACGATCGAGCGCCGTAGTCAATCCATTAACCCAACCTTGTTGGCGGCCTTCTCTGTGGACAACCTAAAAAAATTTTACGGAACAAGCCGCCTGATGCCATTCTGACATTGTACTTCCACACTTACGGGGCGTCAAAAATCCTTGTGAGCCGTCAGAATACCAAAATTCGTCACTTTTGGCCAGAAAATTTCAAGTTTCAATAATAACACTGGCACAATTTAAACACTCGCTCAAAGAGTCAATCATATGCCTGAACAAATAAACTTTATCGAGATCTCTGTAACCAAATTTTTACAATTTGTTTTGAACATATTTCGTGGAGTATTCAAGATGAGGTTAATCCTTTAAGAAACAAGCGATTATCATGGATGATCATAATGATAACCAATTAAGCAAACCAGCAAAAACTCCTCTACGAGCCTTTTTAACGATTAGGGAAAAGAGGGAGTTTATAGATTTAATATGGACCTGTTAAAGACCTGCTTTTTGGTGGTGATTTGGAGGGCTTATAAGATAGTTTCTATTTATTTGCAAAACTTATTTTCCTTCGAATTACACGGCAGGACTGCGTATCGAATTCCGTCCGGATGGTCTTCCCGCACGCAAGACTCTAGCTGCTCCAGCTACGAATACAAACGGGTACTACAGGCGTACCTGGTATTTCGCTGCAGATTTGAAGAGACGAGATTATTATCCTCTATTTAAACCTGCAAGGATTTAAACTACTATATGTCATACTTTACTTGGAAAGGCATTCAGATATTCGCTGGATGTTAAGCTCTCGAGGTTGTAGTGCCATAAAAGTGTGCCCCACAAATGTCACATTCGAAATATCATTTGATTTTTTTTACCATAAAAGCCTCTACCGCTTGCCATATAAGTTGCGTTATCAAGTGGAGACCCCCGCCTGTAACATCTTGTGACAACATAGAGGACTAAACAAATCTTCCCAATTTCTTTTTGCTTCATTAGCTTCAAATTTTAAATTCCATTTTCTATCTGCTAATGCCCCGCAGCTAAGCATAACATAATTTGGGTAGATTGCACATTATTCTAGCCTATTGAAAGCAAGCTTCAAGTGTATCAAAATTCAAAATTAGTGTTGTCCAAATTTTCTGCGAATTTAATGTTCGCCCCATTTGCCATCGATTTTGGTGGTAAGTTACGGTTGTGTTACAATTACTAGAATCTTCCACGTTTGTTTTATTTGGGTTCCGTTCCGTTTGATGCCAAAAACTGAAAAGGTACACACTTACATATTTCTATATATATATATTAATAAACATATTTCCTAACAGTACACTTTTAATTAATATTTTAGCTATTGTATCTCTAATTCATATATATATATAAATATACTTTAGCAAAACTGTTATGTTTCTGTTGTTCCTATACTTACGTGTATCATCACTGTTTGCGAGAATGTTCCATTTTTAACTACGGTCTTTTAGATACTGATTATTAAACTATTGTGACTATATTTAATAATTTTACACGTACTCCCCTCCGGATTTGGTTTCTTATTACTGGCTCGCGTGCGCTCATTATACTTTGTCTCTTACGTTACCGGGAAATTGAGTACTTTTTATTTACGAAAAACAACATCCATCGACCCTTCTCTCGAGTAACTTCACGAAAGGCAGAGTCTATTGCGTTATGTTATGTTTTGTTATCTTTTTCTTCTACCGTTTTTATTTTCAATTCTCTCTTTCTATCATTCCGAAATTCTCTATTGCGAGTTAAAATGCGCAATTATTATTATATCCAACAAACAACAAAAAAAAACCCTAAAATATCGTTCATCTCTCTCAACGTGTTATGTTTTACACTCATTCCGTAACCTAGTTTTTTAAGTTGTTTCCGTACGGTTAAGTTCATTTCTTCATTCCTTAATGGATGTTCATTTCTGTTTCCTACATCCGTTTTGTGTACCATGTAAATCTAATCCAACTTAACGTATACTGACTCGGGCCCGTTCTTCTTCGTTCTTCTCTCTACGCGCCTGGTTGGCTGATTCTTTGTTGTGAAACACACTCATTCACACACGTGAACGTGAACAAAAAACACAACAACTCAAATCCTTACACACAGCCGGGTGTCAGTCATGCGCGGACAGGTAGTCACACCGCAGGGTCTCGGTATCATTGGCATACGCGTATCGGTTGACCGAGATTCTCGATTTGGATTTACACTCACGCGACAGGGTGGTTGGTAAGTGTTGACTACTGTTTGAGTTTGGTTTCCAATTGAACTCACGCCTTGCATGATTTGTCTGTTTGATGTACAGGTTTGATGTACTCGTAAATGGAGGTGGAGCCGTAACGCTACAGTTTCAGCGATCACCATTCCGACCGCTCACACGGACAGTATTTGTTCCTTGGAACCAAGTAAGCTAGAACATATATACCACTTAGAGTGTGATGTGTAATACGCTTAGACATGGGAGCGTAATGCAGTAGGAACGTTTTTATGCTAAGAAATTGAAATAATATGATGTGTTTTCGTTGTGTTCTTCTAGATTGTTGTGCTTCCACCGGTCCAGATGCAGATTAACGATAATGACGATCACGACGATATCTCCTTCATGTATGTAACCAAGATATTGTCCCTTCAGTGCTGTGAAATACTGGCTTTTCACTAATTAAATGTCACATATTTTCCAGATCTGTACCATCAAATCTTGCCTACAGCTTCTTGAGCACATCACACTATCGGTTCATGGAAGATAACCCATCGCCAATAGCGATCTGTCTCGAGCATGATCACGAACTGTTGAGTCCGCATCTTACCAGCACCTGGATGCCTAACGGAATTGGTTCGGTACCGGGGAAAAATTTCATTTTCGCTGAAACACAGGTACATACAGTTTTTACCGAAAAAACATGTGTATCGCGTATACGCATGCTTGTCCTTTTACTGTACAAAAAAAACTGCAGATGTCGATGTATTAACCGCACTGTTTCAAAATGGTCCACAGGTTGTACAAGAATCACTGAAAATTCCCGGTTCGGAAATTCACCTGCTCTACAAATCATCCCAAGCGTCCGGATACCGTTCGATCGTCCGCATGCAGCTCACACACGATCGCATCCCGGACACACTAACACACGTGCACGTTGGCGTTCAGATCGAAGGTTCCCTGCACGTAAAAACGTACGAAGCTGACCCGAACTTGCGGCACATATTTGCCTGGAACAAGCGAAACGTGTTCAAACAGAAGGTGTACGGAATCGCGATGGCCCGCATCTCGATCGGGTACGAACACGCCACCTGTCGCGGTATCGTGTGGGAAACGCGCACGGTAAAATTGCAAGGCTTTGATGTGGACATTTCAGACATCGGTGGATGGGGGTTGGATATTCACCATCATTATAACTTCCACGAAGGTATCCTGCAGAAAGGGGACGGTGCAACGATACATCTGAAAGAGTTTCCACGTATTGTGCGCGGTGTGCTGGGCGATGGACAACAGCGTACGCTGATGTGTCGCGATCATTGCAATGGATTGTCGAAGAATGGTCAACTACTGACGCCGGTGGCGCTAGCGTCCGGTCCCGACGGTAGCTTGTTCGTGGGCGATTTCAATCTAATTCGTCGTATCACTACGAACGGTAGCATTTTCACGATTCTGCAGCTTGACACAACGCGTGTGTCCTACCAGTACTATCTCTCCGTATCACCGGCCGATGGCCAACTGTATATTTCCGATTCGGAAAAGCACAAAATCCTGAAAATTGTTTCACTCGAGAATGTGGAAGATCCGTCGTCAAATTATGATGTGATCGTGGGCAGCGGACAGCGATGCATACCGGGCGATGAACAGAACTGTGGTGACGGTGGACCGGCCATTGAAGCAAGGCTTTCGCACCCGAAAGGTCTGGCCATTGCGGCAGATCGTACGATGTACATTGCAGACGGTACGAACATCCGGGCGGTTGATCCAAAAGGTACGATTCACACTCTGATTGGCCACCACGGGCATCAGAATCGGTGGAGTCCGGTACCGTGTCGTGGTGCCGCACGAGCTATGCAGGTCCAGTTGCAGTGGCCGACGGCACTAGCATTGAACCCGCTCGATGGATCGCTATACTTCGTCGACGATCGGTTGGTACTGAAGCTGACATCCGATATGAAAGTTAAGGTTATCGCAGGCATACCGTTGCACTGCAACGAAGACCATATGGCAGGATTAAACCGCACCACGCCGGTAGAGGAACCACTCGGTACCGTGCTGGCAATGGCGTTCGGACCAAACGGCGACCTGTACGTGGCCGATACGAACTCGAAGCGTATCAACACGATCAAGGTGATTGAATCGTCCACCGGGTTTATGAAACAGTTTGCAGGGAAAATTGATTCCGGAAGGTTAGTAATATCTGCGTAAATGTACGAGTTATGGTTATTTATTGTTTATTTTGAAATATTCCAAAACAGCCAAGAATGTGACTGCCAGGGTAAAACGTTAAACTACTCACGACGAAAGCCTTCGAACGGAACAGTTGGTGGCATGGGTCAAAATCCATCCGGTATCGACCGCAGTACCGGAGTACCGGACAATGGCAGCCCGTTCTGTGTCTGTCAGCATGCAAACGATACGAACAATGGACGAAAGGACTATCCGGATGCATCGGCGTCGTTTAGTGGTGCGCCTGGTAGTAATAATGGCGCTACCGGAGAAACCATTTTATCCTCCAGCATACGTTTCCTGTCCATATCAGCAATAGCAGTTGCGCAAGATGGCGTGATTAATGTGGCCGATCAAGGTAAGCTAATATCGAGAGCATAATGGCTTTACAATTCACATAAAAAGAGGAGATTCGGATAATACATATGTATTTATTTCCTATTCCTTAATTTACTAGGCTCGTTGAGAATCTTTGCACTTGAGCACTATCTACCGCAGCATGACAGTAACGGCGAGTTCCAGATACCGTACACACCTTTGAACGAACTGTACGTGTTCAACCGGTACGGACAGCATATCGCCACACGCGATCTTTCCACCGGCAAATCACGCTATTCGTTCCTGTACTCGAAAAACACAAGCTTTGGAAAGCTCTCCACGGTTACGGATAGTTCGGGCAACAAAATACAGTTCCTGCGCGATTATAGTAACGTTGTAAGTTCGATCGAGAACGGTCAAGACTACAAGACGGAGCTCAAAATCTCACCGAGCGGTCTGCTTACGAAGGTTAGCGCTCGTTCCGGTGCTGGTCGTAAGGTGGAGGTTTTGCTGGATTATGAATCAAACAGTGGACTGCTGATTAGTCGCACCGAAGGACAGGAAAGTTTCATCTACCAGTATGATGATTTTGGACGGTGCGTCAAGGTGATTGCACCTAGCGGTGAAATAGTTCACGTGCACACGCTGTTTGATGATCGGTCGACTAAACCGAAGCAAGAAGATTTGTTGGTGTCGGTACAGAGTAGCATCCGCTCGGCGTTCGGTGCGCGCGGTGCATCGAAACCGATCGAGTACTCTATTACCGGTGGTATACAGACGGTGTCGATATCCCGCGGTGGTAAAGAAACGATTGGCCGGATTGGATCGATTAACCAGACGGTGTCACTGTCTCTGCCGGCAGGTATCCGGTTGGAAGCGTCGGCTGTGGCCACACATCCGTGGTTGGAGAAATTCCTTCCCACCGAGGCAGAAATGTTACCGATGTGGTCACACCAATCTCTGCACGTTGGTGACCGTGCGGCGAATGATCTGTACTCGAGCTACGCATTGTCTTCTGTTGGCTGCAACGGAGGAAACGCTGACCAACAACATCACGGCCGCGGTTCTTCCACCATGAACGGTGGTGTCAAGGGCGAGAAAATGCTGTGCCGCGATATCTTTGTAAATGATGGCAAAAAGCTACGCGTTGAGTATGATCCAATCGCACAGCGAGAAATTCTCCGTGACCGGGACAATGAGGTGATTTTGGTTGTTTCGTACGACCAGTCTGGACTCCCGACGATGTTTTCCCCAGGAATGGGCGATGTGTACTATCCGCTGAACATCACGTACGACCGGTTCAATCGCATCGAAGGCTGGCAATGGGGTCCATCGGAGCTGAAGTACAACTACGATCGACAGGGTCGACTTTCGGAGGTTAGCAGTCTTCAGGATGGCATCGTTTCGTATAGCTACAATGAGGGCAATCTGCTTGAGATGATTTCGCTCGGCAGTCAGCGCAAATACAAGCTCGTGTACGATCGTAACGGTGGCCTGCGAGAGATAGTGCTGCCGAGCGGTACCAAACACACGTTCAGCCTGCAACCATCGATCGGCTTCCTTCGCTTTACGTACAATCCACCCGGTAGTTCGCGATCGTATCTGCAACACTATTCGCATAGTGGAGTGCTGCTGCAGACCGTGTTTCCTGGCGATGGTGCCCGTATCGTCTATCGCTACGACGATGAGGATCGCATTTCGGAGATTGTGCATGGTGATGGCCGGGATGAGTTCCTATACCAAACCGGCACACCATCCTGCGAGCTACCGATGGCAATTATTCACACCGAACGGGACCTAGAATTCCGCTGGGACTTTGATTGCGTTGGTGAGTTGTTGCTGGAGGAGCGCATTGACTTTTCCGCCCGGTCCGGTTTATCGAATGTGAAATTCAACTACGAATACGACGACCACTTCCGGCTATCTTCGATCGGTGGACGAATCGGGGGACAAAATCTTCCGCAGCAATCGTTCGGTTATGATGAGCGTACCGGTCGGCTGGCAACGATTGGACAGTTCGAGGTGACTCGTGGCGATCGGCAGGTAAATGCAACGACCGTCAGCGATCGTACCGGTACCTTTATGCGCACCGTCAATGGACGTTTTCTGCTGATGCAACTTACGCTCACCATCCATCGGATGGAGGTGTTCCGGATGGAGTTTGCGCACGATCTGCACGGTCGCATCGTACAAACGCGCACCTACACACGCAACGTCGGCGTGAACACGTACACGAACGTGAAAAACTTTACCTGGGATTGTGACGGGCAGTTGGTTGGCGTGGAGGCTCAGGAACCTTGGGGCTTCCGGTACGATGACAACGGTAATATGCTTTCGCTCACATACCGCGGCAACACAATCCCGATGGAGTACAACGCACAAGACAGGATCGTCAAGTTTGGCGAGGGACAATACAAGTACGAACCGCGCGGACTGGTGGCACAGAATGCACGCGAAGAACGGTTTCACTACAACGCCAAGGGACTGTTGATACGGGCGACCAAGCGTGGTCGGTTCGATATACGATACTTTTACGACCATCTGAATCGATTGATTACGCGTAAGGATAACTTTGGCAATGTGACCCAGTTCTTCTACACCAATCAACGGCGGCGAAGTGAGATCAGTCACATATACTCTCCGCGGGATGGCAAGTTGATGTCGCTAACGTATGACGATCGTGGTTCACTGATCTACGCGCAGGTGTATCGGTATCGATACTACATTGCTACAGACCAGTGTGGTACGCCGGTTATGATATTCAACCAGTACGGGGAAGGTATACGAGAGATTATGCGTTCACCGTACGGGCACATAGTGTACGATTCGAATCCCTATCTCTACATGCCTATAGACTTCTGTGGTGGTATACTTGATCAGGTAAGTTGAATAACGAATCTAGTAATCGAATAGGACATCTATAGATCGGTTGTTTAAAAGAAGACTCGTAGCTGCGAAATGCAAGGGTGAAGACTAGTATATTTAGTCTCCGGTGGCCGAGGCGGTAGTGGCACAGGGCCGATAATACCTCTAGAGATTGTTGATTCAAATAAGAAAAGAAGAAACTTTCCAAATTAAATTTAAGTTGCAAGAAAATTGGGCTAGACTTAGTAACCCGTCAATGACACAATCTCACGTTTAGTAGCATTTCTATGATAGATTACATCGTGATGTCGATATTATCTATTAGTGATGTGCGCTCCGGAGTGCACCCACGGTTCCGGAGCCGGCTCCGACTAAACGGCTCCGGAACCGGCTCCGCACCCACGGCTCCGGAGCCGGCTCCGAACTAACGGCTCCGGAGCCGTTAGTTTGCCGTTAGGCCGTAAAGAGTCCATTTTTTTATGCCGTTATCACTATGCACTTTGCAAAATAATTATCGTAACAATATCGTAATACTTGCTTGATGTATATGGAACAGTGTTTTTCCGCTCCAGAGCCTGCTCCGAACTAACGGCTCCGGAACCGGCTCCGAACTAACGGCTCTGGAGCCGGCTCCGAACTAACGGCTCCGGAGTCGGTTCCGAAAATTATTGGAACCGGTCGGAGCCGGCTCCGGCTTCAGAGCCGTTTTTCTCATCACTATTATCTATATACAAATTTTCGTAAGCTTTATTATAAAAAGTAACTATTCACTAATGACATTAACTGTTTCCCATCGCTCAGGTTACTTCGTTAGTTCATATGCCAGATGGGAAGGTGTGCAAAATAATTATCGTAACAATATCGTAATACTTGCTTGATGCATATGGAACAGTGTTTTTCCAGAGCACTAATGACATTAACTGTTTCCCATCGCTCAGGTTACTTCGTTAGTTCATATGCCAGATGGGAAGGTGTACGATCCGCTAATTGGACAGTGGATGACACCGAACTGGGAGCACGTCGATCAGCGTATCATGAAACCGACCAAACTCCACCTCTATCGCTACAACGGTAACGATCCAATCAACCCACCCCGTCAGCTGCAGGATCACCCCCAGGACCATCTCGACTGGTTACAGCTAATGGGGTACGACATCGACAACATGATCCCGCAAGCATCAATCGCAAGCCGCTTCTATCAGCAGCGCAATTGGCTGGAAAATGCACTTGCCGCCCCGAACGTATTGCGCCGCCAGTACGAGGAACGTGGCGGCTCGGGTGGAATTAACATCGGGTCCGGCTTTATGGCCCACCTGATGGAGCGTTCTATCCGCTCGCGGCAGGATCTGCTGCAGCTGCCGGATAGCTTCTTCGGGTCCAGTCTCAAATCAGATCCACTCGCTATTGGACCGTTCCGGCTAGGTTCGGGTTCGGATCCACCGTTCGGGCACGGTATTATTGTGTCGCGCGTCGTCGTTGACGAACCGGAAGGTGGTTATGCAATCGTGTCGAGCGTGCCGGCGGCCAATCCAATCTACCGGGATGTGTACACGTCCGTATTCAACCGCACACGGTTACTACCGTTTACGTTCGTCGTGCACAACTCGCTGCAGGATGCATTCTTCTTCGTGAAGGAAGATTCGTGGCGTGCGGCGGAAGATCGGCAACAGTTGAAGCGGTTACAGGGCCAGGTAAACACCACGTTCCATGATGCCGTGTCGTCTAGTGTGGGTGCAAACGGTGGTGGCGGCAGTAGTGCCGGGTCTGGACTGTCCGGTGTTTCGAAAGCGTCCGCCCACCATCAAGATGTGAAGATTCACACGACGAATGCAATCATTAACCTAAAGTACGGCACAACGTCGGCAAAGGAACGACAGCGTTTGATGCATCACGCAAAATTGCAGGCCGTACGGAAGGCTTGGCATCGCGAAAAGGAACTGTTACGCAGCGGGCTCATATCGAGCTACGAGTGGAACGCACAGGAGATGGAAGAAATCATCAAGAATGGGTATGCGAATCTGTACGAGGGCGAGTACGTGCACGATATTGACCGCTATCCGGAGCTGCTGGAAGATCCGTTCAATGTGCGCTTTACCAAGAAAAAGGTTAACCAATCGCGCAAACGCAAACGAAGAGACACGTTAGAGGTGACGGATAACAGCAGCGCCAGAGGCACCGGTGAGGTTTAGTTGCCTGGTTGGTGCAATAAGGCCGCAGTGTTATGTATTAAGTTATGGAGATGTTGAAGCAGGTTTGGCTCGAGGAATAACTCTCCGCGGAGAACTCCGTCCGATTTTAATTTTTGTGGAGTGCATTACCTGCCGTCAATGAATGTCGCAACCATCTTTTTTTTTTCGTGCATCGTTATATCGGTTGGTCAAATCGGTAATGAACCGTTTTATTTCATTTTACACGCCCAATAATGACAAGCAGAAGGTATGAACTCGCTGTCTCTCGAACTGCAAACCATTAGACAACGCTTAGGTGCTTGTAACCGTTCGGTAACTTTAATTGCTGAGTGTTATGTGTGTGTGGGTGCGCTACTCAAGCGATACAAGCACAAACAAACAGAATATGTGTTAAAGGAAAACATTACTCTATTTACAAAAGAAAGGGTTTTATAATTTTACATTAACGTTAGTTGTGCTTTCTCATCAACGCTTTTGCTGGAACATTTATAAATTATTTAATACTAGTTTGTTTCCGCATTGTGAAACTGATTCCTTAATCATGATTGTCGTTTGGCTTCCGGGTTTGCGTTATGTAGTTAAATATTTTTTTTTTTATAACTACTTTTGTTGTTCTGCTGATGATAAAAGCAAACGTATAATATATAGCCCTATCGACTTGCATCAAGTCCCGAAATGTGAGATACTACTTCTCTCATGCGTTCTCGTTCGGTTTCTCTTCAGCTATAGGTTTTATTAGGTATACATGTATTTATAACTATTTTATGCATAATAATGCTCTTCGGCCGATGAACAAAATGATGTATGTTAAGTTAAGCGGAAGTTTATTCGCATCAATAGGCGCGTCCGAATCGAATCTCATTATTTTAATTTTGTACTGAGTATTGAGTATTGCAAGCGTGTTTCCATAATTTGGTTACAATTACCCGGCAAACGATGAGTTTGAGTCCATTTATAAATGGTTTATTCGCGAGACTAAAGTAAAACAAAACAAACACACACACAGGCACTGCGATGAAGGAATCGGAAAAACCCGGACAAAAACGCAAAGCCCAATAATTAAAATACTCATTAGAATGTACACGGTCGGAGCGATTCCACGCAGCAAAAAAACAGCAAACAGGTGCAACGCCAAACTAGGCGCCAAAATACAGAATGAATGTGTTGTATTTGCAAGGATATATGTGTGTGTGTATTGAACTGTGTAAGTGTAAGCGACCGTAAAACCGTAACATTGAACGAAACGGAGCAACACAATAACGGTCGAATGTGTTGGTGTATAAAAGAAAAGGGACGATAATGTTGTTAACACAAGTACGCACAAGTACGCAGAAGGGAGCAGAAGAATCCAGAACGCGGAACTGAAGAAATCGCTGGCGTGGGCGGGCGAAAAGTTACAAGAATGCGCAGAATTTAAATACAACTAGCAGAGCAGAGGATAAAGAGGAAGAAGAAGAAGACACAACCAAGCAAAAACTAGCGGAAGGTATTAGAAAATAGGATGTTTATACCTATTCACAATGTAAAACGAATATAAAATATGGTGATTCGAGCTTTTAAGACTGTCGTCAAACATTTTAGAATGGAAGAAGGAGGGGGAAGTAGTAGGTGAAAGGTATATAAAATAAAATAGAAATTGCAAACAAAGAAAACAAAACAAAAGAGAGCGAGAAAGCGGGAGAAAAAAACAATAAATGTGGGATATGAGAAACAGAAAAACAACAAGAGAAGATAGGAGGAAAAGGAACACACAGAATAGCGCAACCGCGATATATATATATGAAAAGGGAAGGAAAAAAAAGCAGAAAAAGTAGTAGACATTTGAAATGAACAAAAGCGCAAAGCGATTAATGGAGACACATTTGGTTGGGCAAAGAATCTTATTTAGGGACACACAAAAGCATGGACCGATTATTCTAATTTGCTAAATAGGAAAAGCTAACCTAGAAGCGTCAAACATTGAAAAAAAAAAAACGAAAACATGGTCATCCATTAACAAGGTAAACAAAACAAAAGGAAAACAGCATTAGCGTTTACGTGTATGCGCGCGATACAAAGCCCCATACCGTAAAAAAAATATTATTGGTGCATTGGGATCCAAACAAAAAGTATAAGTAGTGACGAATAAGCGAACCGCGCAAGTTATCTAAACCATAATCTCCTGTTCCTGCAACCCTCTTCCCTCTTCTCCCAATCCACGCATCTCTGTTCCCGCGCCATGTTGGTGTCAGGTTTAGTTTGTTTTTGAAAAACAATAAAGACAATTAGGAATATTGGGGCCGAACGAATGAATCTAATCGTTATATCATTATTATGACTGTAAAATAATACAAAATCAATCCCCGCCCGCCCTGCCCCTCATTTAGCCGGAAAGTAGTTGTGCGGGGGACAGAGAAAAAGAGAGAGATAGAGAGA